>JXWZ01008837.1:0-10260 GCA_000956215.1 Anopheles farauti No. 4
ACCTAACGTGTTCGCTGAGGTAACAACGTCTGAGTTGCAGCAGCATAGCTTCACCACCGTGCTACTTGCCGCTTTCGGTTGCAGCAAGTGAAAACCCCTGACAGACAGAAAGACGATGGATATACCGAGAGGCGTGGGTTAGACAAACGGCAAAACTTTGGTCAACGTGAACCTAGCTCGAACGGGAGGACGAAAAGGGCACAGGAGAAGCTGACATAAAAAAGACGGCGAAAAAATCAGACTATTTCATTTCCGCTCTATTTACCTCGGCATATCACCCGGCCGGTGCTTCTGCGTTCTCCGGTATACCAGAGTGGAGCTGAGCTGTATAGTGTGATTACCGAGTTTGGCTCATAACCGACGGCACAGCATCGGGCGTCAGCTCATTCCAGCATAGTTCGGACAGTTCTTAGTGGAAGGAACCAGAGACTGGCATACATGGTGGCGGTTTCGGGAATGAGACCCCGAGATGCAAGAATGGGGGTTTTGTTTCTTTTACTGTCAGTAGGCCTTGTTTTTTGGTCCATTTTCCCATGTACCACGTGCTACTATGTGTTCTATGTAGACAAGCACTTATGGACGGTGTTCGACTCGGTGCACCGAAATGGACGTGGGGCGGTATAGAAAGAAAGATTTTAAACCTAACAGTCAGCACCGCAGCAGAAAGAACACATACGCTCACAGTGTGGTAAAAAATTTGACATTAATATACATTTTAATATTTTTTAAAAATACATTTCATTCAAAGCTAAATTTAAAAATGTTAGCTCTTTAAAAGTGGCCTGTCTAAACTGTCTAATTCACAATAAAAGTAGTATAAAAATTAAGTTTTCAACAAATCGTGCTGCGAAATGTGGTTGCCAGGAAATTTTAAACACAAATTTCATTCATAACATGATTATCCTGCCTTAAAAAAAATTAAAATATTACATGCCAATTTCATATTAAACGTTTCTCTGATAATGACACAAAATTTGCATCACAACATTTCGCACACACCGTTTGTGGATAACTATTTCCTTTTCGTGACGAGCGACCACGGACTATGACTGGTTATGAGTCCTCCTACGTCCATGCAAACATTATCCGCGCTTCACCGACTGCAGAAGAGTTTGCCAGAGCGTGGCGTAATTGCTCGCCTTGCCCGGCATCTCATCTCCAAACACAGTGTGAAATGATTACCGAACAGGTCGAGATGAGCTGCTGCTGTTGCTACTGCCACGTTCAGCCGACTCACCCGATGACACCAACATTTCTCTACACGTATCCGGTAACATGCAACGTGATGAGCGTTCGTACGGTCGGTCTGTCCGCTGCGTTTGCGAACACGTGCATATGCGTTGGCCCCTCTGGCTCGATGCTCCCGGGCGAGTAAAAATCCTTACTATGTGCAAAATGCTAATGCTCTGAGTTCTTTTATAGTTACGGTGAGGTTTAATAAGGCGAGGACTCGACCGGGTCGGGATTTTCTTGCAGCATTGCACGATCCAACGTTTGGTGAACTGTACAGAGAGCCGACTTTGTGTGGCTATCATCCGTTGGCAGAGTGTTACGTTGGAAAATCCGCTTTTCCACTCCTGTTGCTTGATGTGGTTGCGGACGAAGTGAGCAAGAACGGTTAGGTTGTTGCATGGCAGTGTGATGCTGCACCCACCGAAAGGTAATGATTGCCGGGAGACTTCTGTTGGATACATTTGTTCGGTGCATATCTGATGCATTTGGCTAACGGCATCAAACAATGAAAATAGGAAGTTGTTCAATTTAAAGAGACAGACATTCCAAATTTAGACATCAGAGACATTTAGAAATTTAGATTACAAATCATAAAATTTACATTAATTTTCAAGTGATAATAGAAATCAGAATATCGAGAAAATAAGTATAACCTAAAAATAGATGGGTAGAAAAAATGTCAAAGCACACATTATTAATTTGCTACAATTAATACACCAACAATAAGGCTGAGTTACTTATTTTCAGAACAGTACATAATTAAACCAACGGATACGAAAGTCATTTATACACCGGGCTAACAAACTTTCATGTACAACCGAAATGAAATCGATATCAATTTCTCTTGTCGAATAATAAATTCGCACGGAAAAGTAATATTGAAAATCGGACCATTTGCGGCACACGTATCGCGAAAGTGGCTAAAACCCCAACCAACCTCACTGATCGGCAGCACCCGTTCACACACGAATGTCCCGCCCGGGTAGCGTACCTGCAAGTAGAAAACGTAATAGAAAATTCACATTAGTCACACGGCAGCTACCACACAACGGCGAACGATCGGTGCGCGATCGGTGGATGCTATATGATCAACCGATGGACTCATTTTCCTCACGACCGTTTGCGCTCGGTATCGAGACGGTTAACCCACCGGTTGGTGCGCGTTCGAAAGCAAATTGAGCCTAAAGCCTAATAATCCAATAACATCGAATTAATCGCTGGCTAGGCAATGACCGCAAAATGCATTGCAATCGCCGTTGCGAATCACCGCAAAACCGCAAAACCTCGTGTGAAGGTACACACAAGCGTACGACGTGGACGATGACGGCGACGTTCGATCTCGCACGCAACGTATAGTGCTCGAGCGCTCGCGCACTCTGTAGGACGACTATGCAGTAGTTGCATACTGGGTTATACGATTGCCGATGTTGTATGTGGATGGGAGGAGAAGGGGGAGGGTATAAATTTGCTGCAACATTTGTTAAAGATGTCTAGATGATATTCATCAAAATATCCAAATCTGTGCATAGCATTCTGAATATTTCAGAGAGGAAAATAGTTATCTTGTTTATATTTCAATGACGTTTGAGAATTACTCTAAACTCATGAGCGCTTTCACTCTTATAATAGACACATGAGAGTAAGATGGAAGCAAATAAATGTTTCCTTTTCTACTGCTCATTTAAGTCCTATTTTATTATGCTTCCTGTTTTGATGTAAAAACACCAAATGGACCTTTTCGAAAACACCTCGTGAACCTCTTCATCTTGTACACATTCGTTTTTGTACGACGAATGTGAACATTTTAACAAGGAATGTTCCACTTAGTCTTAGTCTTAGTCTTACCTTTCTGATCTCTTAAAAGATCTGAAGTCAAGGGTGTAAACTACATTGCTTCGCAATAACTCTATTCTGCAATCAGTCCATCCTTCACCACTGGCATGAGTTACGTTCTCGGCAGTCGAATTCCGTCCGGTTTGGCCACGCACCAATTGGCGGCTTTGAAGTTGAGGTTTGAAATCGAAAAGCGAAAAAGTGTAAAATACGAGCCTAATGCATAGCATTGCGGGGTGTAATGGAGTATCACGGTCTGTACGATCGAGCTGGATCGAGAAATGTATTTAATATACCAAATATTAAAATCACGCACCGGAATCGAACATCAAAACCACTTTGTATCCATTTGTGTGCGAAAGGAAATTCCTAGCGATAGGGAGGACGATAGCCGCGAGCACCCACCCTCCTGCTGGCTGGTCCGGTCCGGTAAATCTTCCATTTAATTCCATTTCACTTTATGCATGGGTGTTGTTCGCGAAATTGCAACCACCAACAAAGTAACACACACGCGTAGGCTAATTGGTGAAGCGTGTTGAAAGCGTTTTGTTGCCCGTTTTTACGATTCCACACTCGGTTCACGCGTCGAGAACGGCTGAATGGGGAACGTTATTTAAGGAAGCGGCGTTACTACGTGGTGCTAGAATCAATTAAATATGCGTGTAATAAATTAACCGATTTATTGTCCCAATAAAACTATACTGAAAACTAGTAGCTGCTGTCCATTGCCGGAACGTTTACGCGCTCATTAAAAGCGTTTCCGAATTTATGATGCCTCCTGGATCAGAAAGTCACCAAAAAGAGGGTTACATTTCTTGCTTGAGGCGAAAATATTTCTCAGCTTCAATTCAAATGAAGTTTCAACGTTCCACTGTTGAAACGAGGCATAAGACCTACCGTACCGTAACAGTAGCGGGACAGGTTCTTGTCCTCAAACCCAATCGAACCAGAAGAGTAAAAACAAAAGCAGCGCAAACTCGCACACACTCGCACACGATGAATCCCTTATTCGGATCAGGGCCATCCGAAATCGATGGTCTACCAGCGGATTCTGGTCGCCAGTGTGCCCACGATGGCTCGCTACCCCTGACCTACTGCCGAAATACCTTCGGGGAATTTATACTACCGCCTCTTTCGCTGCTGATTGCTTCCTCCACCGAGAGGATGTGGTGTGGAAACCACAAGTGCCAGAGGAATCGAGAGTTTTTTTTTATTTAGTTCAGGACGATTGACTCTTCCTGTTTGGTTTCTGCGGTTGGGTTGTTGACTGTTTAACTCATCTCGTACCATCTTTTTTTAGTTTAAAGCGTAATACGATCGAACGGTTCCCAGGCTCGAGCTCTCCCGAGCGGGCTGTCCCTGGGAAGTCAGAAAGAGGCGAGGACAGCCGAGGCTGTTGTCCTTAAGCGCTTCGATTCGTCATCGGCAATTCTACAGTGATGGCACTGGCACGACAAACGGGACGGACGGACACACAAGTCCCGCACAAGACCCTATAATTGGGGCCATTGGGGAAACGGTCCAGTAAGGTCCGAGCATCGTCCCTGGACGTTGGGCATCATATCATCGACGTGCTTGCCCATTTGGGCTCCGGTTTGAAAGTAAGCGATTTTGAACGGCCCTGTGACTTCGATGATTTAAATCCACCGAAAGCCAACGACGGTCCACACACACAAAGGACGACAGCCGGGGCAGCGGTGAGGTCGGCCACTTTGGACTTGTTTCTCACCGGTGCGCGCCTTGCAAAAGATTATCTGGACGCGACCTCAATTTTCCTTCGTCGCACAAGAACGCGAGAGCGTTAACAGCGTGAGACAGCCCCGTGAAAGGGTCGTCGCCGTGTGGGTGAACGAGGACGACGTGGTCTCGTCAAGGATTTTTCCAACCCGTGAACGATTCGCGAAGGGTCAGTACAGGTTTCCTTGGCTAGGCGGTCCCCATTCCATGGTCTAGGGAATAGGGCGGGATAGCATTTAACGCTGACCCCTTAGGTGACGGTTTAATGCGTGAGGTTATCGCGAATTAGAATTTGTTGCGTCGTCAAGCGGAATACTGTTAGCAGGAACTTTGTTTGCCCTTATCCAAAGTCTCAAAATTAAGAGAACTCCTATGAAAGTCGAGCGATGCAAAAAAAAAAGAAACAACCTTGATAGAAAAGTTAATTTAACATAAAAAATAATAAGAAAAAGTACCCCTAGAGGCGTACACTTCCGGTATGACGAAGCCAAATTACGGAACGTTATAATATAGGTCAACATACACCAAGCTCAATGCAAATGGAGCATTCGACCCACAAATGATTAACTAAACGGTGACAAAATGGCGGGAATTACGCGAGCAAATTTTACTTCGTGAGGATTTTTTTTGTCGAGCCGCAGCAGAATTGGTGATGTTTCAATCATGAGTCAGGAGTAATTTCTTCTGTTAGTTTGGGGCCAGGGGGCAGTGAATTGGTTTGGACACATTTGCTTGAATGATTTTTAATAGCATTGTAATAAAAGAATATGTGGAGTATTTGGATGGATAATTGATAAACAAACATATTTATATTTTTTAATTTAATAAAATCAATTTATTATATATTATATACATTTTGATGATCCTCGTAATAGTTTTACAGACTGAATAAACATAGTTGAAGCATAACAAATTTCTGTTTTAATAAAATAATTATTTCATAAAACTAAAATAGACTATTAATAACGATTTTGATCACTTTCACTCGATCTCTTGCATTTCAACACTATTTGCTCAATTTTAGGCCACGAAATCACTTAGCTTAGCACCCAATCACGATTGTCCCCAAACAAAACGTCAAAGTTCAGACAGCGACCAACACAAATCGTGTCAAATTCCGCTCCACGCTATTCACACACATACACACACTAATCTGCTCTTAAAGGCTCTTTCCGGTCACTGGACAGCCCCATAAGAGCGGTGGACGGCGGTACGACCATTATTCATCGCTTTCCTGCCGGGAGGCTTTGCCTTTTGGGAAATTTGCAAACACTTTGATCGATTGCCCCGCTAAGCTGGGAAGCCGTGACGTGACCTGCTTACGAGGGCCTTGCATGAGCTTTCTACCACCCGCGAATGCACTGATTGTAAGAGAGTTGATGTACTGCTGCCCAACCATTAGTGATCATTTTCATAAATTTGCATACGTGCATTAAGCCCGTGGGCGTTGGATGGGGTGCACACGAAACCGAAGAAAATGAGCAGCAATTGAGCATTGATTGTGCCACCCACGCACACGCCCTTCAACAACAGGGACAGAAGAAATTTGAAAAAAATGTTGTGATGCGAAGATCCTTGCAGTGACATAATTAAAATATTGTATATTTTTGACATATTTTTATAGCTTTTTTTTTTATAAATTATTAAAAATTCTTTTGCGAAAATCGAATTATACCAAGATTAATAGTACAGATAATATCGATATTGGACCAAGTATAGATTCTATTATGACAAGATTTACTTCCACCAGATAAGCTATTCCTCGAGTAGAACATAGCTACCATTACCGTAGCACCATAAACTCAGCCGAAGCCAGTGCACCCTTGTTCAGTCGTCGATCATTGACGTCGTGATTGAACCGCCTTTTTCTTACATGTGAAAGTTCCCACCAGTACCTGCTTTCCCCGTTTTTCACTACGAAGAAACGTAAAGGATGCAAGTCTCCGTCCTATGGACTAAACACAACAGCTACATGAAGTGGTTCTGTTGCTTCTGGCCCCAGTCGATGCATGCGTCCGGAAAATCGGTCGAGACGCGCTCACCATTGCCCATGCCGCGGAACATGATATCGCACCGGGCGCAATGAACGAATTCTAATTTTACATCTGACCTCTTTCGAGCGCCGGGAAGGGGAAAGGCACAGATCGTTGCGACTTAACATTCCAAACCACCGCCGGGAGTTGTTGTCGAACGGGAGAAGGCGGATGAAAATTCACCGACACTCTGCCGCGAGGGGGACGCGATCCACCAGATTCTGGGAGCCGCAACAAGCCGCAACCGCTATCTCAATCTGATCCCTCTGCATCTGGTCCTCCCTGCTGTGACGCGAAGCCGCGAATCGCGCCGGTGCCCTCGGACGGGTGTTCCAGATTCGTTAGCAAGTCTCCAACGTGTGGCGGAGCAGGAGGGTCGTCGATGCGAATGAGCGGTAAGAAAACACGGCCATTTTTAAAAGGCCATCCCGACCGGTCGGCGCCCTTGTAAGCGTAAGGAGCATTTTACAACCGGCACGATGGTTCGTCTCGTTGCTGGCGATGCGTTTTGTGTTGCCGCCAGACGGAAACGGATCGTGGTCGAATGTTCGAATTCGAGCGCAGAATCCCACAGCTATCCAAGGACGGTCCTGCAGGAGAGGGTTAGATTCGGCCAGGGGGGGAGCGAGTATGCAAACTCATGATTCAAGAGCCTAAGCACGGCGGATCTAGGCCACCGCCAGACGATCCGGAGACGATCGGATCCCCACACCTCGACACCCTGGGCGAAAGCGAGACACCATGCCAGAGGAAACGTGATCGTGGAGATCAGAGCGAGAGCTTCTGCAGGCGGCAAGTGAACTCATGATGGTAGAAGAAAATGGACACAGTTCTCGCACGGCAACAGCTGCATGGATGTATCGACAGTTTCGATATTTTCCATCCAACTTTCGCCTTGCCGCACTAGGGGTGAGAGTTGAACCGCCGCGAGCACGGTGCGTCGATCGCAGATCTCTGACCCGAGGTACCCACATTTGAAGCGAGTCTGCTATCGCCTTTTGCCATTTTTGTGTATATGTTATACAGATTTTGAGGTTAGTAGAGGTTCGGTAAGGTTATGCGGATGACACGTGCGTTGCTTGTAAGTTAGAATCCGAAGATCTTTTTCAAGAGTGTATTATTATTATAGCGATATCGGTATAACAATTTGAAAACTTCGACCAGGACAGATTTTAGCAACGTTTTGTTTATGAAAGAAGGAAAAGAAAAATATGTTTTGCAGTTTCTTGTCATTTGTTCCAATTGATGAAAAAATAGTTTCATCTGAAATGTCACTGTCGGCAAGAACTGTCGTTTGAAATAGTGGAGTGTAGTAGGAAGAGGTTTTCCACTATTACGAACAGATTGGTAAATTTGGTGGATGATTAAACGGCATTTCCTTGTGATTCATATCCTCACAATAGTTTTTATTATTTCGAAGATTGAACATCTCATATGAAACTATTATGAGGATATGCAACACGAGGAAATGCTTCTTAAGTGAGGAAAGCAACTCACTTCATTTAAAGCATAAGTTAGTTTTAAAGCGTCTAATCAAAAACCATTTCAAGATTTTGTTAGGTATTATAACCAATGGGATATTTATTATAAAGCAACCGTTATGTGTTATGCGTAACTCCTCGGGCTCAGAAAAAGAAAAACCCCAAAACTGTCAACGGGTTGAGTTAGATGGGCTTGAAACTCCGTGTCGAAATGCAAACGAACGGTTCGCCCTGTAACGACCGGTAGGAGATTGCGCGAACGAACATCATGTAACACCCAAATAGCGCCGACTCCAACCAATCTAGATCCTCGCCGCTAAAGATGGATGGAATCGATTTACACCTGACGGCTAATTTCTCCCTTAGCTGGTCTTTTCGAAGACATGCGCGAAGAGGTCCCCGAATATCACCGACTCTACTGTGTGTTCTGCCGGGGATCGGTCGAAACGGTTCCGTGAAGTATAAGGCTAAACAAACACCGCCGCGCGCATGCAGCCTTCGCCGTCTACAAAGCTGTCCTACATTTTATGCCGCGTCGGACGTGCTGTGTCGAAAGTGCGGGAGAAAAAGAGGTAAGGGCGGGTGAGGGATTGTTTGAAAAGCGGTGACCAAAAAACTTTCCACATCTGCTGGATCTGCTCTCGAACGAGACGCCATCTATCATAGTGGAACATTCGCTCCGGCCGCTCCATGACATAACTCTCGTTTTGTCGATCCATAAGCTATGTGACCTGCCCGTGCTGGTGGGATTGGAGGAGAGAACCGACCGCACCGCTGGGTGGGGCCTACTTACTAACGCACAGCAAGAGGCGCAACGGACCGACCCCCGACCGGGACTGGAGCAAAAAAAAAACGTTTGTTTGCCCTGCGAAACCGATCACATCGACGAAGTGCGTGAAAAGGTGCGATAAGATAGATATTGTGCGGGACGCGAAAGTTGGGCAAATGCTGAAGCTTCAGATTTAGGATGACCGTTAGGGTACGCTTTGGGCACGCCAGTGAAGATGTTAAACAACATAAAAAACCATTTCAAAAGAAAATATCAGTACGTGACCCCGGTGTCCCGCTGTATGCATAAGCAAATATTTGAATCTCTCGGCTCGGTTAGCTAACGTGTCGGGCACACTACACGACCGATGCCTTTACGGCATGAGAATAAGCACGAAACCGATCGGCTGAGCGATTCTAATGCTCTCGCCTTGGAGTTGGCCGAGGCTCTCAATGTCTCGGCGACCCAAGATTTGACCCAGATACTGGACCCGCCACTCGATGCCATTCGATAGGGCCACTGAATAATCCCCCGCTTGCCAAGCGGCTAGGAGCGCAGGGAGGTTTTACTGCGCCCCACCGCACCCCAATTTGTCGCGGTGACGGTTCGCGGAAGGTGACGGGATCGAATTAAATAACGTTAAATCTGCCTGCTACCAACGTCGGTAAGGAAACCGAATCCACCAGGGGGAAGTATTAAACGGTACACGTTTTAGGACCGAGGCACATCGGCATCGGTTGATTTCTTCCTGTCCCCGGCTTACTAACCCGTATGGATTACGATGCAGCCGCATGGACAATTGGGTTGATCAGCAGGAAACGTCTGACAGCATGCTTGTGGAGCGCTTTGCTGCTTAGATGGGAAAGAGAAACCAGTCGTGATCTATTTACGTACATGAACCATATTAATTGAATAATATTTCTTATTTAACAGATATTTTTGGTAAACGAACATACCATTTACACTCAAGTTATCCGTAACACTCAAGGAATGTAAACAACATAAGCAAATCCAAATTGTTTTTGTTTTTACACGTCGCGCTATAAGCGCAACACGTGCGAAGCGTTTCGCTTTCATGCGTCCGCACATCACATACTGATTCCGTTTTAATCTCTTCTTCTTCGAGCGTTTCCGTAGTGTAGCGGTTATCACGTCTGCTTCACACGCAGAACCC
>JXWZ01008847.1:0-11252 GCA_000956215.1 Anopheles farauti No. 4
GCGCAACTACTTTATTACAAAATTCCTCTTCACTCCTGGATACGATGAATTGCGCGTCTCTGTGTCCGATCTGGAGATGAAATCCGGATCCGGTTATATCGCCTGCGATATCGGCATACTTCAGTTTGTTTTGGAATTTATTTTTAATAAGTTGAATTCACATCTCGAACGTGTAAAATAGTTTGTAGACTTTAATTTCGCGAAACTAGGAAATATCCCCAAGCTCCAACAATGTTCGTAATAGTACCTAAATTTGCTTATCCTCCTCTCTTGACATGACAAAAATAGCATAAAATATCATAGCGCCATCGATTAGCTGTTGGAGCTCGGTAGTTTGTTTACTCAACATGGTCTACTCGGTTTAATCTAAGTTTCACCCATAACAGACGAGATCTACGCGCCTCGTACCTTATCACCGGCACGGGCAGAGTAATAAATTACAACACCTGCTGCCGGTGTAGGCCTTGACAAAAAAGCGAAGAATAGTGCAGCAAACAAAACAAACCACGAGTGGCGCTAGCTTCAATAGCAATAGAACGCTAAACTAAGTGGGAAGTAAAGGGCCAACTCAAAGAGTTACCCCGTCGGCATCGACCGAAGTTTCTTCTCTGTGCGTTGAGTTATCGCGAAAGTGTTGCCAGTCTTTTGTGCGATAAATTGTGTTTTATTTTTTCTTCAGTGTATTCGTATGGTTTTAGTGTTCTAGTTTTTTTTTAATGACATGACATGACATGCAAAAATTGACTAGAAAGCGCTCAGGTATTTTAGGATCTCCGACGTCCCAAAATCTACTGATCAGACAAAAGCAGCAGTTCGGTTACGATTGTAACCTTTGTCGTCACAATCTAATAAAATAGCCATCTCGGTTCGAAACCACCAGAAGTATTATTCTAGTTTGGTTTTACCCATGACGCTACGTAAAGTCTTGTTCCTGCCTTGGATTCTTAGTTTGCTTTGTGAGATATCGTAGAAGTGTGCGTATCTGTTTGAGGTCGCTGATAAACCGCAGTTATCTGCATCCTAAGTGCTTTAAGGCAGCACTAGTTGATCCAAGCCATTGGTCTGTCTGCTTTCCGGTGCCGTTTTCGACCACCAACTCAAACACTATGTTTCGGTTTGCCTTGCGTGCGGACGTTATGAGCGATCGGGGACCGAAACAGCCACTCAAATCAACGCCACTTTTCAGCGAACCTCATATGCGTTCCGGCACCTACATCACCCTCGTGCCGGTGTGGGAGACCGAAGATGACACGCGCACACAGCCGCACGGGAAGATGCGAGGAACTGACCGCTGCTGAGAGGAGGGAAAAGATTCCGTCGAAGCACGACGAAGACAACGAACGCGTTCGCTCGCGCCTCCACTCATTGGTGACGCGGCTGCGCTCGGCCACGGTCAAGTCACGCGTTTTCAGTTCACTGTCATCTTTGGTCGGCGCCGGCGTTACGCGCGCTGCACACTCGCTCGCTGTCGAGACGTTGTTTTGTTTTCATCTGCTTGTTCTTCCCCTGTGCTTCTGCTGGTTTGTGCTGACGCGATGCCGCGGCCGCCTATTTGTTTGCTACTCTAGCTGCGCCTAGCTCCAGAAACCAGTGGAACCGGAGCGTTTTCGTTTACACGGCGCAACTTTTGGTGTTTAGTAGTGTCAGAGGAGTTGTGCAAAGTGCTTGCCTCGTCGTGCACCGTGCGAACGTGTGATTAAGCTTGCGTCCAGATAGTGTTCAGCCCGATCGAGATACAACAGTACCGACTGTACGCAATCGATCACGACCTTTTCGTTGGCGCGAAACGATCGAAAACATTACGTGCGGTGTGTGAATCGTGGAGGTCGTGATGTGCCGTGCTAGGCGTTCGTTTACTTACCATCCATTTCAAGAGCGAAGGGATTGCAAGATTGGAAAACAGTAACAAAAAAAAACTATTCCTCTGTGGTGTACTGTGTGTTGTAAATGTCTGCATTCGTGGTTCTTTGTACCGTGTGTGAAGTAAGGTTCCGGTAGCGTGTGGATCAGGAAGGAACTGCTTTAGTGACCTTGATGCAATATTTTAATACCCAATTGTAGTTCAATGCGTCCAAGAAGATCTTCCGTGAAATAAAACAAACAGCTCACGTAAAGGGTAGACATTGCCTCTCCCGGGCATAAGTATTGCACCACAAAGCTCCACAATCAACAAAAAAGTACACAAATCGGAGAAATTGTATCACGTGTAGCGTGGCGGGTGTGTTGTGATGTTGCTACATTACTTTACTGACCGGCCGCTGCCGTCATCGTCTTCATCGAAGGGGTGCGATAAACATACTTCGATAAGAAACCGCGAGGTGTGCCGCGGTCAATCCGCACGCTTCGGTATCTTCGCGAGAGGCGCCCAACAGCGAGCAGCTTTCTAGTTCACGCTTATTCGCCGGCACTGCATATAATACCGGCAAATCAAGTGCTACGTGGGCGTACGTGTTTGCAAAAGGCTTTCAATACGATAATTCCATTATCGGCCGGGTGCGCGAATATAAATGCGCGGCCGGGTTGTATCCGCGCTGGATGATACCTTTTCCGTGCCACAGATAGGACCGACTACAATGCGATGGCAATCGTCGCTATGGACGCGACGTTGACAAACAGCCAGATAAAATGCGCGCTGTCCCAATCAAACCCCTGAGATTAAGGGAGCGGCGTACACGGCGGTAGAGATATTTGTTTGTTGATTTAGTAGCCTGCCCACCCAAACACATACAACCGGTGCTGATAATGTTTCTGACGTAGGTGTTCTGGGCATGATGGCTAGAAATATTTCTATATGCGGTATATTATCCTGAACCCCAAAACTGGGACCTCTCCAAATCGGTTGTTGCCGTAAGTTACGAAAGCGTCGGGTTTGTCACGTAACTGTAATTTTTTTCTTTTTCAGAACAATTTCTTAGACGTCACGTGTATGCAACGGTCGGCGTCGGTTTTTTGGTTTCTTGCCTCCGCACACGTCCAAGATGCGTTGTGGGAGATGCCCGGAACGAGTTTCCTAAACTTCGACGGGGTGACCCAAAATAGCTACGCCTGTCCCCTCCGTGCATGGCCTTACATTTGTTTTGACGGAGTTCGTTGGCTTCCGTTTTGGTTATCACTCGGGGCCGGCCCGGTCGAAAATAAATCTTTCCTTTGCGTCTTCCCACCCGCAGCCGCACCCACCCGGGCGAACTTCCAGAAGCGGTCGATTGTCGCCGCCGAACCTGTTGCGCGCACCAGCGCAGCCTTTGTGGACTTTAGCTGTCCATAATTTGTCAACCTTCACCTTGGTTGAAGCGTGTACCGGTCTAGTTCTTGACAATGTTGCGTCGATGCTGTCCCATGTGTGATATTGTTTGTGTCCCCAATGCTGCCGACCGGACATACATTTAGAACTGACTTTGAAGTTTCTTTGTTATGCCAGGCTTCTCGTCTGTGTGGGATACGTTTTTAAACGTACGCTACTTTACGGGTGGATCATTTTACTGGCAGATCGTTCTGATGCATACTTGCAATGGATGATGTCACCGATGGGACTTACTTTGGACGTCTTATGCGTTGGACGTTGGCTTTCGGACGGAACCTGGACTAATCATGGCATTCGGTTCAATGCGACCTTGGCAAAAGAATGTAAATGATCGTCGCCAAAGCAAACAACTATACCGCGCGATGTAATGTTATTTGGATATTTGTTGATTTAGGTACCTTTGGTCCCGGACCATGGTGAACGCCTTTTTAGCGTTTCATGATCGCAGCAGCGAGATCGCAACAAAAACAAAACGCACTGTGCACAGCACATGGCATGGAAAACAACAGCGCTTTGGCTGCGACATCTAACAACGCGGCCGGGCCGATATTTCGTTTATTTTCGTATCGGCGCACCAAGCGTTGGTAATTACGGGCGGCAACACTCGATAGTTTGGTTTTTATTTTATTTGGAACTCGCATTTTCGAACACCACTCAAGGTTAGTGGACGGTTTGGGGATGATGATTTAAGGGAGTTGGTGCAAATGCATCGGTTGGGGCGCCTGACGTGCGCGCACTGACTAATGCGAACGATGCAACTGCGCAAGAACGGGCCGATCGATTCCGCGCCCGACGACGTCCCACTGGCGGACCGGGGAGGACGTTCCCTTGCATCGTCTCATGCCGTGCGACGCGGTAAGTGTGTGCCAGTGGTTGCCCATTTAATTGGCATTGGAAATATCGGATTGCCTACTCCTACTCTGGAGACGCGCGTACTTGAACCGGTGGTGGAATCTAATTATAATCGAAGAACCCTTTTCGAGCGGCGGTTCGGTAGCGTCGCCCGCCAGCGAGCAGTACTAGTGCGAGTCGCGTTCGCGTGCGACAAGGGAGACGAACATTCCGTGTGCCTCAAGCGTGTTGCATCTTTGGACAGTGCGTGGTTGCCGTGTCAAGTGTGTACAGGCATTAGTTGGCGTTTATTGTACCCAGCGTGCATAACTAGCCGCTAAAGAGCGGCTTTATTTCGCTTCGGTGACACCAAACTGTGCGTCGTCATTGGAACCTGCTAGACAAAGGTCGTAGTTAATCGTCTGCGGATCGACAACCTTGACACTGCGTTAGAACCCGCACAACGCAAACATCCCCCATGTGCGGGCGGCCAATAATCTCGGTGCGGCGCGTATCGTTGTGGCAAGTTTTACGACACACGGCAGACGCGCCGGTGTCAGACGGCTTGACGTGGGCACAAACCAGCGCGATCAGCGGATTGATGTAGATTTATTTAGATTTATTGATCAAGCCAATCAAACCGCTTCATATACAGGGTTGCCAATCGGCACGCAGCAAACGTCGCAAGCAATTTTCGCTCTTTGCAGTGTCGTTCCTGGGGAGGGTTTCGGCCGAAGTTGGGGGAAGTTTTTGTACAACACATCGCCACACACGCCACTTTCATCGGCACGCACGTCATTGCGATAAAGGATGAAGAGGGGTTAAGTCGTAAGAAGATCGGAAGTTGCGATCAGCATTTGTTTTGTTTACAGCACAAATATGATGTGCTGATTGAGAGATCTTCCGTACAGCTGCAAAGAAATCCGCATGATTCTGGAGCGACGAGCTCAAATTGAATGTGATGGATGTGTAGTTCCAGTGAAACGTGTGTGTGGATGTTTACGACGACCCTGGGAAGACATTCATCCAGTAGGAGTTTAAGTTCTAGAATGATATGGTCCACTTCTGGCATGAGACGTAGCCTGACGTAACTAGAAATGAAGTGATCTACTTCACCGAGAACATCGTTCAAGCAGTTAGTTATGAAAGCGTTTGCTGCAGTGAGCAAGTGATGTGTGTGTGTGTGTGTGTGATTGTACTTGTGTTTATTTCAACAGGTCGTTTTGCTGAGCATGAACTTTCTTGTTTTCAAATTTGTGACGCAGACAATAATACGTTAAAACTCGTAAAGAGGAGGCCGGAATCCATAGTGTAAGAAATAAAACGGATCGTGCGTGCAGTGTCGTCGCTGTGGAACCAACTGTCGTGAGCAGTAAGCAGGCACCGATCAACTGTACGCCCGTCGATCAACGTCGGGTAAATGGAATGGTCGTGGTTGCGTGACTGGTGGCGTCTGGCAAAGTTCCGCCGCGGCTATCGAACGGAGGTTCCGTCGGAACAGCAGCACCAGCAGCGCCACCGGCGCCGTGGCAGTGCCAATGCGTCCGCGTTTGGGGACAACATACCCGGTGGCGGTGGTCCGGAGCACGATGGCGGCACGAGCTACGGCGATGGCGACGGTGCGGGTGCCGAGCCCGCGCGTTTCTTTATCGACCGTGACTACCCGTACGCCGACGACGGCGATGAGGAGGAGCTGTTCGAGGGCGACCGGGATGAGGCGCTACACTCGGGCGACGAGCAGCACCGATGTCCGTACGCGGACACGCCCGAGGCGGCGTACGATAATCCGTACTGCGACTGCGACAAATGCTTGTTGATGAATGTACGATCGATTGCACTCCTATCTCAGTGTGTCTCGCTGTGTGCTCTTTAGTTATCGCTTTCCTCTGCGTCTCCCTCCCCATAACGCTACACCTCGCGGCCATCCCCGTATCTACTGACACCCATCACACACTGTCTGCTACCTCTTGCGGGATGCGCCAGTGCCTTTTACGTGATACGCATCTTGTCGTTTAACCATCTCCCACGAAAACACAAGCTGGATGGCGCTCCTGACGCTTTCCCATCTTCTCTTTCATCCGGTGTGCTTTAATTTCAGGGCGATCTCGATCCGACGGATGGCCTGGACTCGGATGACTCTTCCACCTCCGGCAAGCAGGTGGTGGTGGCAGTCTGCGCCATGTCGAAGAAGTCGCAATCGAAGCCGATGAAGGAGATCCTGACGCGGCTGCAGGAGTTCGAGTACATCCGGATGGTGGTGATCGGCGAGGAGATCATTCTGAACGAGCCGGTCGACCGGTGGCCACTGTGCGACTGTCTCATCTCGTTCCACTCCAAAGGGTTCCCGCTCGAGAAGGCGATTCAGTACGCGCAACTACGCCAACCGTACGTCATCAACAACTTGCACATGCAGTTCGATATACAGGTAAGGGCATCGCGCGGAGACGACTCGCATACGATCAAAGCTGCTTGCTCCATCTACCACACTCATCTCGGGGCTTGGTGACGGACCGTTTATGTACATATGTGTATTTTGTCAACGACTATTGGATCGTTCTTGGCTCATCCGCTTGCAAAGAAGAACGCGCAAAGGAGACGGGTAGTCACACTAGCGAGCTAACGCGTGTCATCTGCAACACACACACACACACCGTCAACAATTGGTAGTGTTTAGGACCTAAACTAGGAAAAAAAACAACCCCACTAGACACACCCAGCTGACACTGACGCTCTCTGTTATGATCCTTTCTCTTCTTCCCCGTTTTACTCCGCCGGATTGATGTGCCGATATCGATGGGCCGGATATTGGTATTGGGGGTGGGGTCTGATGGTGGGGTGATGAAAAACGCCACGGCGCACCAGGAGGTAACACAACACAACGCGAGCTCTCCTCACCCCCGCCCCGCCGCGCCGCGCATCTTCCGCTTCGCAACCATCTCCGGATCCTTCTCATCCCCACACCTCCACACTTCCAACGTTCCTGCCGTGGGAATGGGTTCCTCTGCATGCTACCTTCCGGCTCTTGCTTCCCCCTCTGGCAGGCGCGGTATATATATACATATATACGTGTCGCAAGCTATTACATTTCAATTACAGGCTATATCGAAGATTTTTCACACGTTCCCGTACACGTCCCTTTTTTATGGCCGTATGTTTTTGAAAGTGTCTCACAATTGTTTTGTTTTGTGATAGAAACTTTCACTATATTGAGTGGGTTTTCTTTCACATTTTTTTTCTCAATTGCAGGTTTATTCCGTGCAATTGTTCGGTTTGTAACCATTTCCATTCTTTGTGCTGGAATTAATCGACAACCAAACTCGATCGACATTATAAATACAATCAAAACATTGTGGGACGAATTCAAAAATATCTGGGTAATAAAAAACGAATAACGACGGATTAAAACATACATGGAAAAGCGTGAATAAGTTGGGGAATGCTCTGTTTCCTATGGTACAACACGAATAGCTCAGTATGCCTGTATGTCCAGGCCATATTTTTCGTAGGGGAATTATTTTAGGATGATGCAAGTGACAGAAAGTCAGATGGTTTCAATTATCGTGACACGCAGCAATTGAGTGTCGCTACTTTACAGCCGCTTAGTGTAAATTGGAATGTACATATTCTGCTTTTGGAAACAAGGAATTTTAGTGTTCAGTTTGGATGTTGAATGGGTTTTGGATCTAATTCATAGATACGTCATCAAATTTCAAACTATAACTATCATCTGAACCTGAACCATTTTTGACATTGATGTCAGCTGTGAACTTTACAATATGCCTTTGAGGTTCTATTTTCTCTTACTGAATTTGTTGCACGATCGAAATTGCAGACCTACCTTCATCACTTGTATTCAAAGCATTTTTTTAAACCTTAGGACTGCTATTGAGATATGTTTGTAACACTCTTACGGTGGGTTCTCTTACACATTTTTCTAGGACCGTAGACGAGTCTATGCTATATTGGAAAACGAAGGTATTGAAATACCGCGCTATGCTGTGCTCGACCGTGACTCGCCAGATCCAAAGCGTAAGTCCGCAAACAGTAATGTTCCACGTGCATGTCTAATCATTTCCACCATTTCCAGAACATGAGCTGGTCGAGTCGGAAGACCACGTGGAGGTGAACGGGATCGTCTTCAACAAACCGTTCGTCGAGAAGCCCGTGTCGGCCGAGGATCACAACATCTACATCTACTATCCAACGTCCGCCGGTGGTGGCAGCCAGCGTTTGTTTCGCAAGATCGGCAGCCGCAGCAGCGTGTACTCGCCGGAATCGCGCGTCCGGAAGACGGGTTCGTTCATTTACGAAGACTTCATGCCGACCGACGGCACGGACGTGAAGGTGTATACGGTCGGGCCGGACTATGCGCACGCGGAGGCCCGCAAAAGCCCAGCGCTGGACGGGAAGGTCGAGCGGGACAGTGATGGTAAGGAGATCCGCTACCCGGTGATTCTGAGCAACGCGGAAAAGCTCATCTCGCGCAAGGTGTGCCTCGCGTTCAAGCAAACCGTGTGCGGGTTCGATCTGCTCCGCGCGAATGGTAAATCGTTCGTGTGCGACGTGAATGGGTTCAGCTTCGTAAAGAACTCCAACAAATATTACGATGACTGCGCGAAGATACTAGGCAACATGATACTGCGCGAGCTGGCCCCCCAGCTGCACATACCGTGGTCGGTGCCGTTTCAGCTAGATGATCCGCCCATCGTACCGACGACGTTCGGCAAAATGATGGAGCTGCGCTGCGTTACCGCCGTCATACGACACGGCGATCGTACGCCGAAACAGAAGATGAAAGTTGAGGTGCGACATCAGAAGTTTTTCGAGATTTTCGAAAAGTACGACGGTTACCGCTACGGGCACATCAAGCTGAAGCGCCCTAAGCAGCTGCAGGAGATACTGGACATTGCACGGTCGCTGCTGGCCGAGATACAGACCAAGGCAGCCGATTCGGAGATCGAGGAAAAGCAAAGCAAGCTAGAGCAACTGAAGAGCGTACTGGAGATGTAGGTTTTAACGAATCTCCTTCTTGCAACATCTGATTCATTATGTCCAATTTACCTCATCTTTCAGGTACGGCCATTTTTCTGGTATCAACCGGAAG
This sequence comes from Anopheles farauti No. 4, assembly GCA_000956215.1. Classification (NCBI taxonomy): domain Eukaryota; kingdom Metazoa; phylum Arthropoda; class Insecta; order Diptera; family Culicidae; genus Anopheles; species Anopheles farauti No. 4. Next base: position 9,237 of record JXWZ01008847.1, read on the forward strand.
GTGCAGATGAAATATCAACCCAAGGGACGACCAAGAGGATCGAGCTCAGATGATGGTAAACACGATTGCAGTACGTTTGTTTTTGTGTGCTTGTTTGTTTTTCACCATTCTTTCTATCTTCCACCCTTTTACGCTCTACATGCTCAGAGGTTGCTTAAAATTTGTATTTTAAAACGTTTTACCGCTTCAAGTTAGAGGATAAAATGTTCAAATCTTGCAACATCAATTAACATTTTTTTGTGTTTTTTTTATTGTACAAATAAAACTTTATCTTTTTTTATTTGATTATATTCCAATGCGATGGAATTGTAATATCAAAGAAAACACTGACCGAAATCAGCTAAATTTCTATAACCTTTTGGCTAATCCTCCTGCCTAACTGCAAAGATTTCCTCAAAACTGCAACTCGTTATTGATCACATGCGGTATAAGGAGCACACTTACTTTTATATCTAATCAGTGTAAATTTTAACACTATGTGGATAAACAATAATCTATCGCTTGGGTTCAATACTATCTTTTATACTGGTTTCTCTAAACCCCATATTCACATTTACATTTTTGCTGTTTCTCCCACAGCTGATGCACCGAAAGAGCCGTCTTTGGTGTTGATTCTCAAATGGGGTGGTGAGCTGACGCCGGCCGGCCGTATTCAGGCGGAAGAGCTGGGGCGTATCTTTCGTTGCATGTACCCGGGTGGCCAAAGCCGTCAGCCGGGTGTTGGTGAAGGCCCAGGCGCTCAGGGTCTTGGATTACTGCGGCTCCACTCCACCTTCCGGCATGATCTAAAGATTTACGCCTCGGACGAGGGTCGCGTTCAGATGACGGCGGCCGCCTTCGCCAAGGGTTTGCTGGCGCTCGAAGGCGAACTGACGCCCATCCTGGTGCAGATGGTAAAGAGTGCCAACACGAACGGCCTACTCGACAACGATTGCGACTCGAGCAAGTACCAGAACATGGCTAAATCGCGCCTGCACGAGCTGATGCAGATCGATCGCGAATTTACCGCCGACGATCGGGCCGCCATAAATCCAGGCAACGCGATCAGCATTAACCTCGCGATGAACTTCGTGAAGAATCCGGTGCAGTGCTGTGCGCACGTCCACTCGCTGATCCGGTCGCTCATGGCGGTGGTGGCGGTAAAGCGAGACGATCCGAAAACACGCGACGCGGTGCTGTACCACGGTGAGACGTGGGAGCTGATGGGCCGGCGCTGGGGCAAGATCGAAAAGGATTTCTGCACAAAAAACAAGAACTACGACATCTCCAAGATACCGGACATCTACGACTGCATCAAATACGATCTGCAGCACAACCAGCACACGCTGCAGTTCGACCTGGCGGAGGAACTATACATTTCCGCTAAATACCTCGCGGACATTGTTATACCGCAAGAGTACGGGCTGACGATGCACGAGAAGCTGACCATCGGACAGGGTATCTGTACGCCGCTGCTGAAAAAGATCCGAGCCGACCTGCAGCGCAACATCGAAGAGCTGGGTGGGGAGGAGAGCGTCAACCGGCTCAACCCACGCTACAGCCACGGTGTCTCCAGCCCCGGTCGGCACGTCCGGACGCGACTCTACTTCACCAGCGAAAGCCACGTACACTCGTTGCTGACCGTGCTGCGCCACGGAGGACTGCTGAACGTACTGACCGACGAGCAGTGGCGCCGGGCGATGGACTACGTGTCGATGGTATCGGAGCTGAACTACATGTCGCAGATCGTGATCATGCTGTACGAGGACCCGATGAAGGATCCTAGCTCGGAGGAACGGTTCCACGTCGAGCTGCACTTTAGCCCTGGTGTGAACTGCTGCGTGCAGAAAAATCTACCGCCCGGGCCTGGCTTCCGGCCCCACAGTCGGAACGATTCGGTGACGTCCAAGAATGCAGTAAGTTTCGTCGGTAGCATACACGATCAACGCAATTAAAACATCATCTCTATCAACCACCGTGTCGCCGTGTCGAGTTGCCCCGTGCCGTCGTTATGATATTGTTGCGTTCCATACAAGC
>JXWZ01008848.1:0-15190 GCA_000956215.1 Anopheles farauti No. 4
GGTGTGATGTAAATTTTAATTTCTTTTGTCCATGTTTTGTCAGTATGTTCGGTATTAGTGATGTTAGAGTTCGATTTAGTGTTAAAAGAATAGTATAACACGAACAAGAACATATTTTATGGAAATACCTACGCAAGATGTCAGGTGATCTCTGAAAAATCTCAATAAGAGCTTTGAAGTTTTGAAATGTGGTTTGTTCGTATAGAAATGATCCAAAGAGATGAAGGCCTTTTTTTCTAATTTTATCAAATATCTCTGGATGTTCCACATTTTCTTTTCGAACACGTAACATTTAGATCAGGTCTTGGACATTCATTTTGTCGGCTAGACTTTACAACCTTCCTCAGCGTCGCTATGCCTGGGTTGACAACAGTGAAAACAGTCATGTATAAAAAAAAAATATGGTAGGAACATCACATATCTCTTCCAAACTAATCAACAGTATTACTGTACGGCTAACAAGCCAGTATCACGTTTCTTAGCATATTTTTAGCATGATTTTCCCTATTTTCCCTGTCTCACTATCTTAAAACGTCAAATTTGACAATTTCACACCAAAAGCGCCATCTATTGGGGGAATCATTTAAACGACTGGTATTGTTTGTATTCCTCCTATTGTACACGGTATCTTCATCCATATTTATGCTGTGCTAATTAATTTATTGCTCAACTGTATTAAACCAAACGTATCACCTTCTGCACTAAAACAAGGTTTACTAATTAATCACTACCGATATGAACTAACGCGCAATGCATTCGCCACCAGTTTGCGGCAAAAGCAACCGGGAAAAAATATGTGTCACGCGCAGCAAAAGAAAACATTGTTACAATTCGTGGCACGCGCAATCAATCTACACTTACTGCTAGACTTCCCTCTCTCTCTCTCTCTCTCCTGAACGCTTAAAGTAAGCTATGATCGGGCTAATCTGTGCCACAGCCTACAACCTTTCCGCTGTCATTCCGCTCTCCCCGCGCGAAGGTCGTACACATTTGCAGGCGCTTTCCACTTCCGCTTCTAAGACAAAGTGCCTACCACCGTGCCGGATGAAGATTATTCCCACCCGATTTTAGATCACACCGGTTTGCGTGGCTCTAGCGAGCGCTAGGTGGGTGCGTTTTTGTTGTTTTTTTTTTGTTTTTGGCGAACGATTTAAATTTAAAAGGTTTTCACGCGGCTGCACACTTTCCTTCATCTGTGTGTGTTTGTTTTTTTCTTTTTCTCAACGCTATTTCCGTACCGGCCGATGTCGCTTTCGGACGGTAACGCCAGCCATTTAGACCACCGCGCCTACCGTGGTATTGGAAAGCTCTCTTTCTCTCTGTTGTACCACGCACCACACTTTCGGTATCGGTACCGAAACTAAGCAAAAAGGCGCCCAAAACTACACAGCGTTCTCGTGGTGTGGTGGATGGGAGAAAAAAACAGATTCGCCAGCCTCATGTACCCCACCGATAGTAACTCTTTAAACGATGCAGAGCGATAACGAAAAAAAAACCGTCTCGTGAAGTGCAATCCACTTGTGGAATGGAACTTTCTTCCTAGTGACTTCCGAAGTCTTCGTAGCGCAACAAACAATTTATTTTCCTCTGCTCCACTTCGAACAGCTAATCGATCGAGTTGTACTTTTCGTTTTCGTCAAGCCACGGGACGGGACACGGCAACAGGCCGGAAACGAATCCGGAACCTTTTTTTTTTGTTTTTACTAGTGTTGGCCAAATGCCTACATCAGCACCGGCAGCGTGTGGGCCTTTTTAGGTACGACGCGGGAATGCGTAGCTAAACGTGGTGCAAAAAAAAAAACATACACTGCTGCTCGTCCAGAAACACACCATCCGGAAGAGGTGCCGGTATGTTCCTTTCCCCCGCTCCCACTGCCTTTCGCAGTGTGTTCACGCTTCGTACGCAAATTCGCCAACGACCTTCACGTGCTTCAGGGGTTGGTGTTTTCTTTTCCCCGGGCAGCCACCGTCGCCGCCACCGCCACCGACGGGTGTTACAGCGTGTTTCCGAGCGCACCGATCGGTTCAGGGTCGATCGGTGATCGGCTCTTTTTTCGGCCAAATTAGCGATTCGATGTAAATTTGGCGAACCCAGCCGTGTGTTGGAGGGGATGATCGATTGGAACAGTGAGACAACCGTGAAAGCAATCGAACCATTTTGCAAACGCTTCAGAGTCGGTAACAGATGTAAAAGCAAATCGGCAGCAAATGGCTTTTTAAAGCTAGAAAATTGTTTTGTTGGTTTTTTTTAGTTTATGGATGACTACAGACTTTGTATTTTTTACGTAAAAAATTAGCAATTACTTAAATTATTCCTAACGACTCTTAAAGAAGCAACTACTGCAGTTTTAGATTGTCAATGTTTGGATCCATAAAAAAATATATATTTGTCCGAAAAGCAGACGATGTCAGCAGATGTTTTATTTGAAAATCGTGAGTTATTTTATGGAAGTCAAATTTATATTTCACTCGTCAGAATTTGGGCTTTTATACAAGTACTTACGAGATATGTTAATCGATTCCGATAAGTATGGGTACTCTTAAAGCTTGTCTGACTGTGAGCTACTGTGAAAGGTTTTTTCCTATTTTAGAATAATATTGCAATGTCCATTCCAACGCAGAGTAAACATTTATATTTGTTTATGCTTTTAATGAGATATTACCTCATCTTCATGCATGTGGTTTTCAATTTCACATCCTACTACGTCTGTTGTTTGGAAGAACAACCAACGGTGTGTTTGCTTTTTTTTCTGATGTTTGTTTGTCCAGACAAAATCAACAAAGGCTAAAGTTGCGAACGCAATGTGGCACAAAGATACGATATTTCTCATCCACCGCTCAGACTGATCACGACGGTGTCAAACCTGTTGGGTTGGTTTGGTTTGGATTAAGGCTATGAAAGGAGAAAAAAAAATCTGTTAGAAAAACCCTGACGATCCCATTTTCCCTCCCAACGCCATCTCACTACTCGGGCAGTTCTTGTGCAAAAGAACGCCACCAGCCGATAAAGTTCGTCGCCTTCGGCGGAGAGGAAACCCCCGTTACCGAAGAATGGACACGGACACACTCGAATAGGTTGGCCTTTTTCCGCACCGTTTTCGGGGCCAGCAACGCAGTGCCGCCCGCTTTCTTTGGGCTTTTCCTGGCCGGTTTTGTTGCGTTCCTTTTACTGCCACGGTTCGCTGTCGCTGCGCTGCGCCAAGATCTTGCCCGTTTCTTGTCCGTCTCTTTCGCCGGGTGAAGTCTAGTGCTTCTTGTGCAGCAAAAAAAAAAACAAACCAGAATAGACGGAAAAATCTCTCGACAAGTGAGACGAGGGAAATGGGTAGTCTCATACACGCATCACACGCTCGAGGCTCCCGGGCTCGTAATTACGGTCTCTTAAATTGAATGACGAGTATTTGCGAGAAATTAACCGTAAACACCACACCTTGGCCCTCCCCCCGTACCCTGACGGACGATCCGTCTGGTATAAGGGCAACGTGGTTGGAATCACAGGGAAGTTCGTCTTCGTCCATTAGCCTTCTCTTCCACTGGGCGAGACTTTCATAGGGCATAGGATCTTTTTTTTTGTTTCGTTCCCCAACGATACCGAGTTCGAGGAGTCAGTTTTGAACTGTCCGGAAGAAGAGTATAAGAAGTAGTACGCAAGAACTTACCCGAGGCCATCGGATATGTAACGTCCAGGAGCTGTAACGTATCCACTTCCAAGCGGTGGTCTTGTTTTGTTCGAGCGATCATTGACATATTCGAGATGGAGTTCTTCCGTAGATCACTCCGACAGCTATCAGTCACCTCACATCCCATGACTCTTCCGAGTCAGACATTTACTCGCTACAATGTTGTCAATCTACAAGGCTTTTTTCGATGTTTGCTTCACACACGTTTGCTCGAGTGTTGCGCGTTTGCGAACACAACTCCCGGGTGAGTATGGTGTGTTGCGACACGGTCACACATTTGAATAGTAAAACTACGCTGTCGGCCTTCCCGCGATGGAAATGTTTACTATTGCTATTGCATCCGCCAACGCCGCCCTGGTGGTTGTTTGCAACCGTGCTTCCAAACCTCCTCCCGGTGCCGATCGGTTCGCACTTCCAAAAAGAGCTGCTTTTGGTTGGATACTAACACGCGAACTTCAACCCGAAACCGCACCTAACATAATCGATTGACGTCAGCCACTATCGGGTGGTTATCAGTAAGTACACCGTGTGAAATCTTACGTCCACTCGAAGACTGATCATCGTCGACGGTGTCTTGGAATGGATGGAAACGGACACTTTTTGAAGGGGGCAGTTTGTTTTCTTTCAGCTGCAGTTTGCCGCTGTGTGAAACTGATTCCACGGGACCAGCGCGGTCAACTTCATGGCGAATCAATCCATGACGCTGTGACTCTCCCGCCCAAGCCCTGGTCGTCTCAACCGTGCGCTTGCAAACTTTCCGTTTCGGAAGCTCCCTTGCACACTGTTTCTTCCCACCGCTCCCAAATTCTTGCCGATGTCGCTGACCTAGGCCGTGAGGAGTTCACTCGCTGGACGCTCGATCGCGACGAATCGTTGGGCGGTTTTGGAACACAGCTGATTCGTTGCGTGTGTGTGTGTTGTCCATCTTGTGACAGTTGATTTATGAACTCAAGCTCGTGGGACATTGCAACACTGGGACTGGAGCTGCCCGGGATGAGGTTGATGTACGCATTTACCACCCAGAAGGTCGTTTTATTGTGCGAGCAGTTCTTTTCTTTTTTTTAATAATAAGCAAGCTAGGTCATCTTTGGTCATCTGAAGTAAATTCAATAAGCTCTCCAAGTGGCTGTACTAACTTTATCTTTCGATCAAACTTGTTGCCTCAATTTGCTATACAAACACACAAATGGCTCCTCAGGCAACCAAAGTGTCCAAAATGTCTATTGTCTATTGTATAGTCGGGTGTGCAATCGGTCTTCTCCAAAATCTCGGCCCTAAACTACTCTCCATACAGCATTGGTAGCTCCAAATTGCCCAGCCCTCGCTTACAGTTGGCCGTCCGTTTTGTTTCTATTCTTTCCCTTGGCGCTCACTCTTGGATTTCCAAAGCCCAAGAAGATGCCATCCCGTCGTGGCCGGATTTTCCACTCCAAAACCATCGCATCGCTTCTTGAACGTTTTTATTTTTCCGGTTACCAAACGAGCACTGTGGGTCATTGTTTCTGATTCCCTTGCCGCCGGCCGGCCAGTAGGATAATGGGTAGGTTCGTCTACGGGGCTAGAGGCACCCTCCTGCCGTACACACCGTTGCCGCAATCCGTCACCGTGTCTTGACTGACAAATGGGATTTAGGGCTCTGTGTGGGGTTATTTTATGTTTTCGATCAGCACCGATCCGCATTGTTTGGTCGTTGGTAAGGCAATAGTCGTCCGTCTTTCCCGTCGCCCGTGGTGGATCTTCTCGACGCGATACAAACGTCTGCCGGCAATCGCTTTTCTCTATCCTCCCCGCCCCACAGAAGGCATCGTGAGCAAAACGTGGAGGTGTACGGTAGGGTTCGGGATCGTAGTACCGAAATGCAGCTCCACGGTGTGTTTTGTGCGTTCGGTGATCGATGACGGCCGCACGACTCTGGGTCTTTGGCGCACCAACTACCACCTTGATCCAAACGCAGCCAGCAGTATCCATTGCTCGCTTACATTCGTCGTCCATTGTGTGCGAGTGGGGTGGCCTTTGGGTTGCGGGGCCGATTTCGCGACAGGGGCTCGGTTGCAAATCGGTGCAATTTTATATTTAAATTGTCCCGCGTTTGGCTAGGAGCGCGCAGCAGCGCACCATCAGCGGCGGCAGCAACGAGGCAATACGCGATATATGTAGGGCGTGCTCGGTTTAAGATCATTCAACGATTTTTTTTTTTGTTTTGCTTCGATCGTTTGCTTGTTTCTAATGAAGTTCTCTTGCTCGTTGCTTTGGTTGTTCGTTGTGCAATCGCAAATCGCACAGTTCGGCGGCACAAAAAGTTGTTGAATGGAGCCAAATTGTTGGACTCTGTAATGGTGATATTTGGTGCAAGAAGTTAGGCAGACAAGTTTGCTTGTATTCTACGCTTTTAGTTTTATGTTCACTTCGATCCGGGCGTTCTGAAGTTAAATTCGAATCGAAAAGTGTAAAAAATGTAGAAAGATATAATATTGCTTAGTTACGCTACTTCTCTCAAGATGGCGCCACTCGATGAAGGTTGCTGTTACATATTTTCTTTGTCATTTAACTTTATAATTTTCTTTTTGCAATTATTTCTTTTAGCATGATCCGTGCACGTTGATGCCCTTCTCACGAACATGGCCCACATTTGTGCGTGCGTGTCTACCCCGGCATACCCGGTGATGTATAGGGAAAAGGATTGCGACATACCTACGGGCATGAGTCACGCAAATTCCCTCTCGTTTCTATCCGACGGTGACGGACCGACCCGCGTGTGCTCGTCTGATGCTGCATTATGGAAAAGAAAAACTGCTCTTAATCCAACTGCAGCAAACGACGTCGCATGATATCCGATCGCTTCTCCACCGCCACCACCACCGGGACCTATTCGAGCAGGGCATTCTTTTTGGTCGCCTACTTTTCGGCACACGCCACAGCAGAAAAACGTGTAGTGCACGTTTTATTTTCGTGCTTCGTTGCCTTCGCGAAAAGATGTGTTGTGCGGCCGCGCGGCAACGGCAAACCGATCCTTCTTCGCAGTGTAAACCGACCGAGTTTTGTAGCAGGTTTGCTGGTCCACCCGGCCCCGGAGCCTGTTGCACCGAGATTTGAGGTGTGAAAACTCGTTGGCTACTCCCGGGCGCAGGAGTGCAAAGGGTAATAGGGAGACCGGGAGAAAAACAACAATCGCACATCATAGTTGATGCACCACCGGTCCAATTGTGTGGTGTGCATTCGATTCAAAATAGAACCGAGTGTCGGTCCGAGGCGGGGCGGAGGAGTCTTCAGCAACGCCACAGTTTGTTGTCTTGCCGGTGGATGATGGTGGTGAAACGGAAGCGCGAAACAAACACAACACAACGGCGGCGGGTTAATTATGTTTCATATTTTATTTGCCTATTGTTGTTGCGCGTTTGCTTTTGCAGACCACCACCGGTTGCGCTTTCTCTGCTATTTGTGTGGGGTTTGTTTTATTCGTTATTTGGGACAAAACTAAAAACGATCGCATTAGTCATGCAATAGGTTAGTGGAAGCTTTATTTCCGTGCTACCGGATATGAGTTTGTACGACGGGGGATTAATACTACACGCGCCAACGTTCAACTTACGTGGCATAACATTGGATTTTTATTTGTAAAGTAAGCATATAATATGATCACAATAATAGATCCGTTTTTTTCAGCCTTTTTTTGGCATTTATATGGGGTGTCTATGGGAAATTATTGTGTCTTTTGCATTACTTACTTTTATTTTGTTTACAATGCCTATCCGATTTGTTCTTGTCTGAATAATGCAATTTAATTTATATTTTTGACATGTTCAGGTGCGACAACACTGTTTTTGTAGGTCAGATAGATAATTCCTTCGCGCAACCAAGTTCTCTGCATACAAAGGCGATGGAAAGACGACAACGCACAGAGCTTAATTAATTTACATAAAAAACCCTTATTATCACACCATTCTCACCACCACATCACACTGTCCCGTTTGCTTTTCGATACATTTTCGTCACCTTGTTTTTGTAAAGATAAGCGTTTTAATTCAGCGTTGTGCGCTGGGAAAGTAACGAAAGCAACCGAAAAAGAACTCTAAAAAAAAACAACAGCAAAAATACATGAGAAGCTTCCGAACGAAGGTAGCAAGATGAATTTCTTCCGAACATGCAATTTCCTTTCTCCTTCACCCGATGCTAATGCAAATGCACCAGGCGCGGCTAGCACATAGGGGCTCGATTTTTCATCACTTTCTTCCACCGCCAGACGTGGCAGCGTGTGCGATCGTTGGGCGAAGGAGGAAGAATTGCTATTAATAAACCCTTCGGTGTGCAATGTATTTAAAATCAGGCTTTGGGATTTAATTTTGGCTTCTAAAGCGGAAATAGAATTATTTTAAATAAGTGTTTTTTTTATCATAGATTTCTGTTAACAAGTTGAATTAAATTTGCTGCAATAAGACCAATGCAAACAACCGAGAAAACAGCCCTTTCAAACGCAAGGGTTTGCAAGCCGGATTTACTTTGATTCGTGCCGGTCTGCCATGCGGGATGGGCTCATGCTGATTACGAATTCAACCGACCGCCGACGGTCTTACCGGCAACCAGACGGCCAGCTCAGTGCGAAAAGAAAAGGCCCACCAGCATAGAATCAATGTTCGAGGCACTTTCAGGGCGGTGCGCGTGTACGTTGAAGACGAAAAGGTGCGTACACCGTTCGCTAATTAGCTTATAATTGACGATTGTGTCACAACGAAACGGAGCGCTGAAAAGCCGGACGAAGAATTATGAAGTCCGCCAGCAATGCCAGACGGACGTCAGAAAACCAAAAAAAAAAGTGCTGTAAATGGATGACGTTTTTATTGTCTTTCGTCGTCGTTCCCTTCCAAACGGTTGGTACGCGTACGCGAAGCCGGCGGGCGGCAGAACCGGCGGCTTTAAAACGAGGCCACACGATACGCTGACCGACAACGGTGGCGGGTCACTTTGAGGTGTTTCGCCCTTCTCTTGAAGGTCCGGTTCTGATTGAAATGTGAGAACTGTTTTAATGAGCTGTGTAAACCGAACAACCACCTTTGCGATTCTTATTACTCATTTCGGTTTGTTTTCTTGCTTTTAAAAGGTGCCAGTACGATGGTGTTGTCATTCGCGGAATTGGATTTGACATAAAGTGCTTTAGAAGAGTCACTGACACGAGATTAATTCTACACATTCACGGAAATGTAGCATTGATATAAAGATCAAATGTATCTTATCACTAAACACATCATGTGTTTTTTTTATCGATTTTAACGCACCAATCCAGTTCGAAGAACCAACTTATTTTACCACTGAATGTTTTGGAACAATCGAAATTTTATATAGTACTTTGTAAAACCTATACGATCAAGCAAATGTTTTTAATTATGTTTATTTCTTTCTATAATTTTGCAGAAACAAATAGAAAGCAGTGTTTGGAAACCGTCGCATCTAAAACTCGCACTAGGAGCGGGATCAGGTTCACCGGTAGCAATAATCGAAACGGTTCGTCGTGTCGCCGCTACCGACGCGTCGTCACGCCGTCACGGCAGGAGGAATGACCATCGTTATGGCCGGTCTATCGACGTCGGAAATATGCGAAAACACAAAGCTGGCCCGCGAGATGGCCGTGATGGGCAACTACGATTCGGCCGGCATCTACTACGAGGGCGTGCTGCAAATGCTCCGCAAGCTCACAATGGGCCTGAGTGAACCCTTACAAAAGGGCAAATGGTTGATGGTAAGTGTAGGCCGCAACGGTATTCCACTTTTTAGAGGAGAAAACAAAACGCCACCGTCTTATTATAAAACTTCTTTCTTTTTGCGTTTCAGATACAACAAGAAATTAACAAAGAGTACAATCAGATGAAGCTGATACAGAAAACGCTTACCGAGATCACGATGGACCTGCAGAACGCACCGCTGCAAGCCCGCATCCGCACACCCCTGCACGAGACAGCGAGCAAAGATCCGGCCGCCTGGTTCCGGGCCGATCCCGACATCTGGATGCCATCGTCGTCCGGTGGACGGGGAGGTCCCGTCGATCCGGACGTGTGGGCCCCACCGCCCGATATGCCACCGCCGGATCATCGGCGTGCCGTGGCGCCCCGCAACCAGTCCCGCTCCAGTACCGCCCTCAACCGGAAGTCGGAGGTAAACCGCCGGAACGCGGCCACCAAATCGGCGTCCACATCGACCGTAGGCGGTGGGCGCAAGACAATCAGCCAATCGGCCCGAACCTCCAGTGGCACATCGGCAGTGAATGGAGCGTCACGCACCGGCACACTGACCCGCACGAAGGGTGGAGCGGCCGGGGGTCAGCGTGGTACCACCGGCGGGACTGGTGACGCCACCAACGGGAACGGCGAGAAAAGTGATAAGGAAAAGCTGGACGATGAGGAGGGCAATGGGGGCGGCGATACGCCAGAGGAGGTGGAGCGTAAGTTCGAACCGGCCAGCCATGCGGACGTCGATCTGGTGGACATGCTCGAGCGCGACATACTGCAGAAGAACCCGAACATCCACTGGGACGACATCGCGGATCTGCACGAAGCGAAGCGCCTACTGGAGGAAGCCGTTGTCCTGCCGATGTGGATGCCGGACTACTTCAAGGGTATCCGGAGGCCGTGGAAGGGTGTGCTGATGGTCGGTCCACCCGGCACCGGCAAAACGATGCTCGCGAAAGCGGTCGCCACCGAGTGCGGCACAACGTTCTTCAACGTGTCCTCCTCGACGCTAACCTCGAAGTATCGGGGCGAATCGGAGAAGCTGGTGCGGTTGCTGTTCGAAATGGCACGCTTCTACGCACCGAGCACGATCTTCATCGACGAAATCGATTCGCTGTGTTCGCGGCGCGGTTCCGAGTCCGAACATGAAGCGTCCCGACGCGTCAAGTCCGAGTTGCTGGTGCAGATGGACGGTGTGAGCAACGACGAGGCGACCAAGATCGTGATGGTGCTGGCCGCCACCAACTTCCCGTGGGACATTGATGAGGCTCTGCGGAGGCGGCTCGAGAAGCGTATCTACATCCCGCTACCGAACAGCGAGGGCCGCGAGGCACTGCTCAAGATAAACTTGCGCGAGGTGAAGGTGGACGAGTCGGTCGACATGCGCGACATCGCCGACCGGCTGGACGGTTACTCAGGCGCGGATATTACGAACGTTTGCCGCGACGCGTCGATGATGTCGATGCGGCGCAAAATTGCCGGGCTGCGGCCAGAACAGATCCGCCAGCTGGCGAAGGAGGAGCTGGATCTGCCCGTGTCGAAGCAGGACTTCAAAGAGGCCATTGCCAAGTGCAACAAGAGCGTATCCAAAGACGATCTAGCCAAGTACCAGCAGTGGATGAAGGAGTTCGGTTCGTCGTGATGGAACGAGGAGAAGCGGCGGGCGCGATTGTGTCGTGGCTGATGGGTTCAGTTGTGATTATCTGTAAAAAGAGAACTAGTGCGAACCAACCTAGACTGGGCTGTGGACGGGGACGTACAGACAGGCCGAAGGCTTCCTTTTTCGGAGCAGCCGTTTCCGGGGAGGAGGCGCTCGCTAAAGTTCTGGCGCGCTTTTGAGCTTACTCACGATAGTTCCTTCCGGTTGTCATCCCGCAAAACGTCATATCAACGGCATCATATTAGCACACACGCACACGCACTTTGCGAAGGAAGGAGGGAGGGAGGTGATGTGTGACTACTGTGGTGTCGTTTTTGTTTTTGTGTGCGTGTTTTTAATTGTATCGCCAGCGGTGATTTAATTTATTGTGGCGGCCTTGATTGTTGTGCCTATCAGCCGGAAGGTGATGCATTAGGTTGACCGGCAGCATGCATGCTTCTCAAAGGAGCGCTTACCGGGCAGAAAGAGAAGCGTAGGGAAGGAAAAAAAAGACAACTGAATAACTGAACAGCAACAACTACTGCTACAGATGCCCCAGACGGGACCCGGGGGCGCGAACTGCTGTGTAGCATGTAACGGATCGTTTTTTTCTTTCTGTTTTCTTTCTTTTTAAACAATTCTACTACAATAATCAATTAAAAATTTAATAATACTAGCCTGTAAGGAGTAAGATATAATAAAACCCTTCAGTAACATTTTATAAAAAATGACAAAATACTCACGTAACATTTTGATGTATTTTGCTTCTGAACAGAGAAACCTCGTTCTTCAGACTTGAGATTTAGCGGCAGTAGTGCCTTCAAAGCAAAGTGAGCTCTTTTTTGAATTCCGGCGGTGATTCCATGGCAACCAATTTTCATTAGCAACGTGTACCATATAAAGGCGGTGCTCGACGGTGCAATGAGCTCACTTTGCCTTCTAAGAGGCAAAAGATCCATCAAGTCAAAGTCTTTATAAAAATCTATATATAGATACATACATACTTTGCCTTCTGAATTAGAATGGCCAAATAGGTTGAAACAGTTTGAAATTTGTAGAAAGCAGTGTCTAGTGAACATAAAGTGCAAACTAAGGTAAGTATAAAATATGTTGGCAAACTTTGCTGCAGCGTGTTTTCTAAAGCAAAACCTACCACAACTGGAAGAAAAGAGTAGATTACAATTTATTCTATACATTTCAGTATTTACTTGATGTTGTGCCTTTACCACCATGCAATTTAACAAAATAATTAAAATATTAAGGGTGAGGGCACATTTACCATTTTAAAACAACTAGTTCGACTAGCATCCGACAGAGAGTGCTTCAATAGCTCCACCTATGTGTCAGTTTTCATTTTCCTGGAGCTATTTTAATTTCATTTCATATGTTTGTTTAATACTACTTTCATATGAGTGGTTATGGGAAATAATTTATTTTTGGTTGTCAATGATGTAATGTGAAACAACATAAAACTAAACTTTATGAAAATGAGCCTGCTCGAAAACGGTCAATTTTAATTTCAAATGATGTTCACTTTCTTAGTAAGTATTGCATGACGTATATATAAACGTTATGTCATTTACGAAAAAATCTGTTTTTCGGTCTGTCAAAGGCATGAACTGTCAAATTCTCTTGTAAATGCTTCGAAGATGCAAGTGAGCTCTAAAATCTGATTGAATCAACCGGTCGTGGAGGTTTTAAGATTTATCCAATATTTGTTGAATGTTTTTATAGTATTCTAAACAAAAACTAATACAAAAATGTCGATATAATCATTCAGAAGATAACAAAATATAACCAGAAACCGCTCAGATTCATCTGTATCGGTTGATTCAAACTGCTTGAATGGCGTAGTGAGGTACGAAACTGCGTGAAAACCACAGTGAGAAGTGAGCAGGAGCAGTGAGCATTGCGCAGTGAGTTTCTTCATGCCAAATTTTATGTTCTTTTCCTTCACTCTAAACGAAGAAGAAGAAGAAGGTTGTGTGCGTCGTGTGCGTTCGGCTGCCGTAATTTCATAAAACTGTTAGTTAAAGTGTAAGAAAAGTTTGGAAAAAAGCCGATACAAGTCTACCTTTGCATTCGATACACCTTATTGGTATGAGCGATCGTCCCTTGCAACGGGGAGCGACCGATTTCTTTTCGTTTTCCTGACCGCTTCCTTTCATTACCCCCGTACCACGTAAACGAATGAATACGAAGAAAAATTTCATCGTCCCAACATGGGGAAAGTAGTGTGGCTCGCCGGTACCAGTTGACCAGTTACTACGGATGTAAGTATCATTTGGTTCACTATTCCCCGGCTTGGATCGATTATTGTCCGAAGCGACCGAGGGCATCCCAAATCGAAAGACACCTTTTACCTTGGTCTGTGTGTGTGCCGCCGCCAGTAGTGCGCCCTCTGGTGTTTGTGTCGATGGCGGCGCGTTGTGCTTCAGTAGCAGCAGCAGCAGCAGCCAGCCACAAATCCTTCCCATACTCGAGAGGGCTCGGAGTACTCTTTGGTGGAAAATCGGCCCAAATCTGAAGCGCTGCGCGTCCGCAGCATCGAACTTGGCAACATAATACCGAGGCAAGCGTGAACAGCCGTCACCATCATCATCACTAACACCAACACCATCATCATCATCATCATCATCATCATCGTCATTATCGTCCGCAAAGCAATATGGAGAGAATGACGATGATGATGTAGTCAAGCGACGATTTACTTCTCTGCTGCTGCATCGTACGAAGTGCGTCAGCCATAATTTTGTTCGGGGAGATCGGAAAAACTGTAACCCCAAACGTGTGGTATGAGGAAAACAGAAAGAAGAAGCTAATCTTTACATTCTTTCCACTCTCTTTGCAGCGTACGTTTCGGGGGAAATCATGGTAGCCTTTGGTGGAATGTTTCGTGACAACAGAGATTACCCTCAGGAAATAGAATGAGAAGAGCCACCTGCTCCGGTAGCCGTGCCACCACCGCACGATTGAGCTGATCCAGCAAAGAAAGTGACCATTTCGATCGTGCGAAGAACTTTATTCACATCCGGTGCGAGGCTCTAAGGGGCGTCCGTGCTCCAACGACAACTAAAACATACGAATCAGAGCAGGCATTTGCGGTACTTTCCTCGGTGCATAACATTCCAAAATGGGCTCCAACAGTGCAGTTTTTCCATTGAGTTTCGGGGAAAAGTTTGGTTAACATATGAAGTCGAACAGTGAAGAGTCTTGGCGCTGGAAACTTTTGTATGTATGTGTATGCGTGTGTGCGTGTTTGCTTGTGTACGTGTATGGCAACCGTGCCGGAACCGTGTTTGGGAAAGGGAATTGTGACTGCCCGAGAAAGCAATCAAGAAGAAAAAGACCACAAGCAATTTATCCTCGTGAAAAGGAGTGTGACCAGCCTGAACCAACTACAACCCTGCACAAACCGTATACCAAAACCGAAGGAATCGTATTCGGAAACCCAATCGGACAACGATCCCTGGCCGATATAGAGTCCGATCGGGAGCATCGAGTGCTCGCCGAGTAAGCTGTAGTGCCTTCAGTGTTCTCGCAGCATCCATCATCAAACCAACAGTGTTTTACCAGCGGGGGCCGTGAGGTGTTCTGCTCTCACTGCAGGAAAGAACCGGGTTCGAAAAGTTCCTGCAGCCGGAAAGGAAGCAGTGATTGCAGGTTGGTGTCGTTCATTTTACAATCTGTAGTTAAAACCGTAAACCCGATGTTTAGTACATCCGACGAGTACATCCCCCAAATCCGGAATCATCGCCGGTGAGAAAGCAGTGCGGGAGTGAAAACTCATCCGACGGATGAGAACGAGCGCGTCGTTCTTCTTTGTTTGGTCCATAGTCGCGTTTGTGCCGCAGTGAATGAGAACGCCAAGTGAGCGACGACCGACGCCAAAGATGCGTTATCGTTACACTCGAATACGATACTTTCAACTACGAAGATCGTCCAACTTCTTTCGATTGTGCATCAAACAACCGTAGAGTAGGTGCTGCCATTTGATGGTGGCTTGGATGTGTTGGGAGATCTGTCTGCCTGTCGTGCTATTGCTGATGCTGCCACTGGATGATGCGCGTACGCCTGTGAAGTGAGCGGTGAGAAGTGAGCAAGTGAAAGAACGTGAAAACGTAATTGCACTGCAGTCAGATTGATGCCGTTGC
>JXWZ01008850.1:0-17047 GCA_000956215.1 Anopheles farauti No. 4
TTTTATTGCATTAAAAATGGTGAAAATTTTGTATTTGCCCGTACCATTCTAAAAGGATTTTTTCGTATTGTATTACGGATGTATCAATCCACTCCACTAACCGTTCATTGTTTCACACATGTAAACAAATGTTGATAGTAAAATCAGAAACACCTTACAACGCTATGTAATCGCAGTGCTCGATAAATCAAAACCTCCTCCCAAAACATCGTCACCGTATTAGCTGAAGCCTTCGCTAATTTGATAAACCACTCACCAAACATTGATCCCACCGATTTGTAGCTACTGATCCTCTGAGGCGAATTCTTCGAGGCTGTTGTCCCAGTTGTTGTAGTTGTTATTTTTTTATTGCTTGATACCCTTTTTCACCCTCGCAAAACCCTGAAATGCCACACGCAAAACAAACGCCAGCAAGAACAAGCGCCACTTTTCATTACCGCCTACAATGAAAGTCAATTTGTGCCGGAGCACAGCATCAGGGAAGTGGCTTTTCGGGTGCCGGGGGCCCCCTGGCCGGGCCACGCGTGCTACGCCGGTAATCAAATCATAATTCCTTCCCTTCGAGATTTGCCACGTGATCGAACGGCGTACGCAAGCGGACCCTCACAAATTGAAAGAAGAAAAAAAATAAGCCACGTTACATGCGAGTGTCGTCGTGCGGTTGGAACGGTTTGTAAATTATTCATAATCCGTTTAAGTGAACATTATCGCCCTCCTTCCGGTTGCCGGGGATGTGAATGCAATCCGCCTGCCACGGTCATCCCGGTTTGGCCGAGACACGGGCTGGGATACTTTTGCGGCGTTCGTACGCACATTCAAGCTTCCGTTTCGAGGGTGGTGCGACCGCTGCGGAAGGACAAGGGAATGGGAACGGGACGGGCGAAGGCACTTTTTACGACACCGTTCAATTAATGCGTTTCGGGCGTTTAATTTTTATGGGCCGGAGGATAGTTTTACCAGCAGAAAATCTGTTTTGATTTTTCATCTTACGTTAGATGGAAGGAGGAAAGATGAGAGAGTTTCCGAGTTTCCTTGGAAGTAGTTTTCCCAATCCTGTCTTAGAATGATAATTCCGAAAGATTTTTTTCCAACGTTTGACGTATAGCTATGTTGAAATTCTTCAGTAGCATAAACATGGCCAAAAGGAAAATCATCCTCGGTTTGGCCGTTTGTTCAGTGAATGTTTAATTTTTCAACCACTGATAAGCTCGCTTTCTGAGGATTTTTTCGTTGAGGTATTCATATGGAGAAATAGATAAGCCACTGGCTTTCGGTTGGTTTATGTGAGTATGTTCTTTAGGATTTAAAGAGCACCTGAGTTGAGTGTGATGATTTCCCAATCTTCTCTATCGACAATAAAACGAACCTTCCAGATACCGAATGTAGAAGAACCTGTAACATTTTTCACATTGCCCTGGACTGCGTTTTGGGGGCGACAACTGGGTGATCATATTTGTTCATCGAAATCTTCAACTTGCCAACGCTTTCGCAACCCCAACAAGCTCTACATTTGCTTTCTCGTACCAGAATCCTCTCCGGGCGTCATGTGAGGAATTACAAAAACTGAAATAAAACCCACCCGCCCGTCAAACTGCTTCCAAATCAAATTAAACCATGACAAACCACATTCGATTGTATCGCGCGGCATTCGGTGGGTGTATCCTGCACCCTCTCGGGCGCGTTTCTGTCGAATCACGGTGGATCCATCCGTCTTGGCACACTTACCGGTCGTTTTGCCGCAGCCGGACGGTGAAAGTGACAGACTAATGTCGTCGCTGTACGCCGACCCATCCGCGCTGTCCCCACCGTCCTCCATCGGGCGGGTGCGCTCGTCGTCCTCCGGCGTTCTCGCCCTCCGTCCACCATCGCATCCCGGCGCATCCTGCATCGGTGGCCCGTTCGCTGCTGGTGCCAGTGATGGTTCCAGTGGAAAGCCACCGGGAGGGGAGGACGCATGGTAGCGCAGCGGTTGATGCTGTTGGTGGTAGGCCGCGTACACCTTCGACAGCAGCTCGGCATCGGTGGCGACGGCGTTTGGGAACAATTTATCGCCACTTCGGGCACCCCTCGGACTGGCCGCTCGATGGCTCGGCGAGGGTTCGTGCGGCACGTGAGGAAAGGGCGGTTCTCTCGCGCCCGGTTGCGATTTATGTCCACCGCTCGAGTGGTGAAACAGAAGTGTGGACAATTTTTCATTCGCCGCCTGCGATAGATAGTGTCCGGCGGCTCCACCGCCCGGCACGATCGTTGTGCTCCAGGGATGGTGTGGTGGGGGCTGATGATGGGGATGGTGGTGGTGGTAAAGGGGTGGAAAGGAACTGAACGACAACATGGCCGCACTGTAGCCGGCTGCAGCGGCCGCCGCCAGATACTGCTGTTGTGGTGTTCCCTCCAAGAATAGTGCACCGGAAGAGGAACCGAACCCCGGTGGAGGTGGCGAACAGTCCGAACCTTGATCGACCGGATCGATCTCGGGCGACGAGGATCCACCTCCGCTGCGTCGCCGCTGCTTGACCGCGATCAGGTTCTCGATGCTAAAGGACGAACTCGGCACTGGACGGCTAAACTTCACATCCGTCGTTACACCACGCACCATCGCCGCCGGAACGGCGGTCGACAATTTATCCATGATCGCCAACACACGAATAGTCCTTTCCTTTTATCACCGTACCATATAGGAAAAAGTAAACCCAATGCACACAATCAGCCAAACAAAATGCACTGCTACCCACGTGGGCGACGACCGTGTTCGGAACAAATCTCACTAAAACGCGAATCGCACCAAACGAAAAGGAAACGCACAAATCTTCTTCACACAACGCGACGCCACAACGAACGACACTACTTTTCGGAGGGAACTTTTCGACTGACTGCACTACTGGGCGCTTGCAGCACACCGCCATACGCGTGCCATACGCCAGCCTGCTTGTGACCGTGGTCGCAATATAGCTGTTTCCCTCATACACGCACAGCAATGGTTCCTTTGCTCGGATTGGATCGCCATGCTCAAGGGGCTGGTTGCCTTTCCCTTTGTAAACGCCGACAGCGCTCTCTAGCTCGCTCACTCTCTCTTTTCTGATCGAATTAGCAAGGGTGCAAGAGTGTGTACGATACATTTCAGTGTGCCCAGGACTACAAAGCCAGGAAGGAAAAATGTTTTCTCGTGTTCCCGTACATGTGGATTGTGTCCTTGGGATTATAGGCGCAGAAATTAAAAAAAACCCCCCGGTAGCTTAAACGGCTCCATCTAATGGCGGATTGTTTGTTTACGTGCATAAAAGAAAGGACTATATTAAAGTCCTTCTAGGAGCTAATCGTTTTAAGGCGTCTCCATGATGAACGCTGCAGCAATTGTTCGCGGTTGTTGGGAACGAACAAAGCAATATTTTTGGTCATCCAACGAACGGCACATTATGGTTTTCAACAATTGTTATCGATATGTTTGTTAAATAATAACAGCTACACCGTTTTGTAATCCGTATTACACTTTTGTAAGCGTCTTATACGCTTTTACTTTTACGGAACTTTACTTTTTTTTCATTTCATTCCTTATCACACTTTCTTAGTTGCAATGAAAGTGTAATGGTTGTGATCATAAATTATTCAATCTAATCCTGTCCGAATCCTTTCATCAATTTTTAAAGAATATTTATCAACATTCTAAAGATTAAGTTCTCCAACATTTTTCCTATTGGTCTTTTTTGGAGCAACAGCAAACGCGACATTACTATCTCCGTTCAGAAATTACTTATTGGCTTCTTCTGGTTAAATGGTTTAATGGTTAACAAATCTTTTTGATTGTAATTTAAATACAAAAAAAAACTAAATATTGCAGAAATTGTTTGAATCTTTGCAGTAACGATGGCTCAACTCTCTACCCAACATTATTGATACGGAATTCTTTTCTCTCTCCGGGCAAAGTGCCAGCACACCAGCGCCTGCTTTGTGCACATATAATTTGTTGTATAACTCCCCGGCCCTGCCCTTGCTACCACGGATTGCTAACAAGCTCGCAATAAAAATGTCTTTTTAATTGCTAGACAATTTCGGTCCAACGAACATTGTCGCCGTGCAGCAAAGAAAGAAGCAATTGTTTGGCATGCCAGCAGCAGCAAGTCGTCACACTAATTTGTTGCTGACCGTGTACGACACAGAGCAACAATAAAAAAAAATCGAAAAACGCTGTTCTCGCTGTGCAACAGGGACAGGAAGAGCTTCGATTCGCATTGAACTCCGAACCGGAGGAAGAATTCGCACAAACGGGAAGCGCATGCTCACGCTCCATGGCCAACTAAATCGCAACAACGGCAGTATTGCATATCCTTAGTCACACCCACTTTGTGCGGAGAAAATGAAGCCGTTTATGACGGGCTGTAGCGCGGAATCCGTTTCCGAAGCCTGTGGAGTGAAGTGTAACTTTCTCGCCACGATGTGTCAGCCCGCATTGGAGTCATTTACACTGCTAATGATGATCTAATTATCGACCGGCCAGTGACAGTGACGACCATAATTAGAACAAGCTGATTAAGTTTTGAGCAGGTTCAGGTGGTTCACTCAAGTGGTAGTTGACTTAACTACGTGTTAAAGCCCTTCTGATTATTCAGCAAAAGTGAACGTGAAATTGTGGTTATCCAATTATGGAAAATATTGTAGAAAAGATTAATAAGCGAAATCTTAACATTGAAAGGTTATTTAGAATGTGCATTTAGGTGAATATGTTTACCGGATGATTGAAATGAGCATTGACAAGACCACTCAATGGGCTTTTAGGAAGATATGTGTGTGAAAACAAATTGGACATAAAAGAATGTTACAAAGCATCAGAAAACACCAAAACCTTTCATATGTTATCTTCAAAACTCAATGTTTAACAATTCGTCTTCCAACAGCTAATCATTAATTTGGTGTATAATTTTCTTACACCAAAGCAATCGTTGCGGTTTAGTGCGCTAGCCTGTAATTTGTACTCAACCGTTAACGTCCCACGTTATCCTTCCAAACATATGTCAACAAACGGCCATTGATGATAGTTTAGCAGTGGAAGAAAGTGTGCCACACCCGTGCACCGATATAACCCTATAATTCACCTTGCGTGCAGCCGTGGCAAAGCGGAAAGGTCAGCGGCTACTTATGTCCTTTTAATTGATTACAAATGTCCACTCGCGGTACGATGTGTGCGAGCCCCGCACTCGGCACCATCAATTAGTCCACTTACAACACACAACAAACAACTGCCGTGTAAAGCGGCTTTTGAAGAAAATAAAAACCACCACCACCACTTTGTAGCGACGTGAAAAATGCAAAAAAAAACAAAACCGATCATCCTTGTTTGTGTTTTCCCCGCATCCACCCGTCACGGTGGGGATGGCTTCGAGTGCGATAGTGGACGCTTTACATCGTTTATTTGATTATTCATAAGTTGGAAACAATTATCAGTGGTGTCGTATGCGGGAACATACGCGTAAATCGACAAAAAAAACAACAAACATTTGCCGCGAATGGTTTTTTCCGTGGGAAAGCTGTGCTATGTTGCAGATGTTGTAAGTCAATTGAACCGATTTACCTTTGTTTTTGTAATCCTGGCACTCATCATAATTTAGCAGACTCGACAGGCTACAGTGATACCAATTACCGAAACATAAAGTTCAATTTATTTTCGTGATCAGCTTTAGACATGTTTTAATAACATGTTTTTTATGAACTGACTCCAAAATAAATGATCTAAACTGACTCTAAAAAGTATAAAACAGAATAAGGCTCAAAAAGCTGTACAAGAATTACACAATAAACTGAATATAAATAAATCGGATTGTTTGTTATTTAATATTTGTACTAATAACCATGAAATAAAAAAATAAAAAAGAAAAGTCATGAAAAAAAACATAACTGGATTCGACCTTTCGAAAATTTCCAACAGTTTCTAAATTGCAGACCTGCCGAGTACACAGCGAAGAACATCTGCGAGAAGTAAACCAATACGGCATAGATGAACCGCATGGACCACCTATGAAAAATGTAATAAAACAAGGAAAAACACATACCAGCTAACATATCATTTGTCGCGTGTGAAAGTAGCCTAGTGTCGGCCCGGTTCCTTGACTGCTCGATAATTGATTTGTATGTTCGCGCAGTATGTTCCAAAAACCACAAAACCGAACCGCGTTCTAAACATTCTCCTACAGCACATTCCAGCTCGGTTCCTTTCTCCGCAGGTTTACAACTATGCCGATGGTAATTGCTTCGTCTCCTGTAACTGGCCTGATGGTGTGCCACAAACGCATTTGGAGTGGAGAAATTCCACACCCTGGCGTGCGTTAACACGGCGTGAAATTAAAGCCTGTTAGCTTGGTTAGACAAACGAAGCAAACATCCGTCCGCGCGAGGCTAACGAGCGACAGATTCAGCCGGAGAAGATAAGGAACGTTATGGGACGCTTCGCTAGGATCCCGAAGCAGGACCAACGCACGGTCTCGCCAAGCGCATTGACTCATCATTCAAGAAAATCTTTCCACTTGCACGCTCACTCACACAAACCATTCGTGGCGGTAGTGGCGGTGAAAATTAAATTTAAATTTTCATCCAATTAATTATCGCAAACGAGCTGTGGCCTGGTGGCAAGATGTGTGAAATTATAGCACGGATGCGTTACATGCATTCGCTGCATCGACCGTGGCCTTACTTTTTGATGAGGCGTTAATGTGCAGGCGTTCTGATGCAAAATGCGGCGCGCAATGGACAGGAAAAAAGCAGGGAAAATAAATAAACAAAATTAAAACGGAATGTTTCTGTCTGCGATTTTATATTTCTGAAAAAAAACGAATAATTATAATATGGAAATATTATTGAGTAGAAAGAAAATATATACATTCAACATTCAACGTAGTCGGCATTGAAAATGTTATAAAATGCATCGCTCGAGTGGCGCCATCTGTTTATCAACTTTTTGTAAGTTTTTCCCAACATTCAGGCATGGTTTTTCCCTCTTTGTTATTACCACTTAACAACGTGTCGTGTCGATCTGTGATTGAATTATTCATTCGCAGCCCATGTGCCCAAAACCCGCTTTGATCTGCCATCATTCGTCGGTATGTCGTAAATGCAAAGCGAAATTGAATCGGCTCAGTATTGGGCACTGTCAACCCAGACCATCATCATGGGCCGGATATGGGTCGTAAAAATTAAAGGAAACACATCATAAATCGGACCTTCCGATCCTCCCACGAAACCTCCTCCTCCCCCTCCCCCGTATTCCTTTGGTTTGGGGGACTTTTAATAATCGCTTAAAATTCCAAAGTAAATTAATATTTCCATCTTTCGGTCTGCTTCAGCACCATGTGCGATATGGAATCCGCGGTACAAACGATGTTGCCGCCGATGGGTTTGCCAGACGTACGGTCGCTTGATCGCTAGAATGCCATCGGTGCATATTAATTACCATTGCATCGGTTCATTCTTCAGCGACCCATTGCCTTCACGTTCGTGGCTTTACTCGGGCGCGTACGCGCTTCGAGAAGGCGTCTCCCGTTGGGCTGCAAATCATGCAAAGGGTGTCCCAGGCGAACAGTTTGTTGTTCCCGGCGGAGTACTTTGTAGCCAATGCGGCGTCTGTGCATTCGCTTGAGCACTGCTTTTCCGTTGCTATTGTGTCGTTGGTGGAATAGTAAAGCAGTCCTAGATAGTTTTCTGCCGGAGCTGGAGTTTTCTGGGAACGGTCGAGGACCTATTTGCGAGGAGAGATTTAATCTAGTTCTACTCACCGGACGATTGTTTATTGCGCCACACCTTTTTAGCGCCTTCGATAGCCTCTAATTGAAACATAACCCTGGGACTACGATCATTAATTTAGTTATATTATCAAATATTTCTTCCAATATTTACGGAATCATATTTGTTTCTTTCAACACTATCTGTGATATAATAAAAAATATAGTATATTGAATCAGCAAAATGATAGTATTTATTATATCATACGTAAAGCGCACTGCCTAACGATGCATAATGATTATATTAAGTAAATTATTAAATTAACTAGTAAAGCGAACATAGCGAATGGAACGGAATAATGACGAAAACTTACAAACTACGTGTGCACGACTGAAGACTGGAGACGACTTGACGAAACTTTTTTCCCCAATCTTATACCTGCGGCCGTACCTTCTTTGGGTCGTAATTCACTTTCCTAAGGTGATGGTAGTTTGGCAATATCTTTCGCAGATAGTCTAACTGAATCATTTGCGTCTTCTGTCGATCCATCGCTTCCCGCTGTAAACACTCGTTCGTGTACAAGATCGTCTTATCAGCCAGGGTCTGTTTGCCAACCAACCGGCATCCGGCACCGATAAGACACCCGCTTCCGACGTTAACATCCGCCGACACGTAGCTCTTGCATTCGAACACATTCCGCTCGCCGATCGAGAGAGCCTCAACCGTACAACCAACCTCGAACACATTATCCGGCCCGATGAGCAGTGGTTTTGCTGTGCCCTCCTCGGTGAGTTTCCCGTAGTCCGGATGGTTCTCCGGTATTCGGTAGCGTACCGTCGCATACTCCTCAACAATACAATTTTCACCGAGCACAATTGGTCCGGATTCGGCGATGATAGTCGAACACGGATGGATGACACAGCCGGAAGAAATCGTGATGTCACCCCGTAAGTTACTGTCCTCACACACCATCGAGCGGGGCATAATCTTGAAGCTGTAAAGACGGAACCGAATATTACATTATAAATATCTTGCCTCCCGAAAGAATTACACGTACTCATTCCGAACGATATTCATCTTTAAGCTTTCATAAAATTACGAACACACAGCAAATAGAACTGTAAATAAATGATTGTTGACAAATGGTGCCAGCTGTCAGTGGTGTTATGACACGTACATTCCCATTCAACGTAAAATCCAACAAACGCACCACTATAGCACCACGAACAACGCCATCTCTTGCATGGTATTAAAACTACACAACCAATTTTGGAAATGAAAACAATAACTATTTTTCGAAAGGAAAATACTTCGCAAATATAGCGCATTCATCAAAAAACATTACTTAATTCACGACTTTATAACTCGCATGTGAAATTGCTTAATGAATGTGATACACGTAACATGAATAAAACACAAATCCATCACGACTCCGCGTGCTTGAGATGTTTTACATATTTTTAAACAAATAGTTTATTGTAACAATGTTTGTATCCCCATTCCTTTATACAGCAGTCCTATCGTTCCTTCGCTTTGCTGTGCCATCCGCAGTGGCACTAGAAAGTTCTACAGCTGTTAATGTACAATCCTAACATTATATATTTCTTGTTCCGTTTATGTTTGATTTTGCACGTGACGTGATGTGTCGGTTGGACAATCGCCATTAGCGAGGATGCTTGAGCAAAACAGTCCGCACAATCTATGCAATCAATTATGTTAAAACGGAGGCTCCATCTTAGCCATTCTTCCACGCGTGAAGTTGCACAACGTATTCTCACAAGATTCTCAGGGAGTTTGCTAGAAATGTCTACCTGATCAAGTAGTAAGCAAAGCAGCTTCGCGCTTTCGCACATTTGGCGTTAATAATGATGGCCTATTTTGGCAGAACCCTTGTAAGCTAACGTGGTCTAGTTCTTTCATCCCTTCGCATATACCTCTCGGCATCCGATCCACTATCCTAGAGCATTCCTTCGCGGTATTTCCCACACATGATACCGTGCGTGGCACCTGATTAATAATGGGTTTCGTGGCACTATTCAGATGCTCCAGTTAATATTCTATCCATCTGACTATTCATTGCATCGGTTGTATAAGTGTGAGCATTATTGCATTACAGTCGAAACGTCACCACGCCACGTATGCTCTCGTAAGTACTTTCGTGTTCGCTTCCTTACAGTTCCTGATATTTTCCAATTCCGAATCTTTCCCAATTCCATTGGCTCTTTCTGTGATGATCTAGCTAACTTTTCAGTTTGTGTTTATCCACAAACCATGCTGTATACGTAATGTAAACGAGAAGGAATAAAAACTTTTATAAATCTTCTGTAAAGGGAAGAAAGCATTGTAATATCCAGCAATGGGAAGTAACTATGCTATGCACTAAATCATATTTCATAGTAACTTTCCAAATTGAAAAAAAACTACGGAAGGAATGTTCGTTCTTATTGTACAGCTTATTTTTCCTGTATTGAACAATGAAATTTCCTATTGAACAATTTAGTCGCGGTGTGTCAAACAGTTTGAGCTTTTCAATTCCATCCTACCTCGTTCCAGCAATCAGCATTATACGCAAAAATACGCTATCGAAAAAAAAGTATCAGAAAAACAAAATCGCCCAAATTCTTCATGCGAAGCATTATACTGAATAAGCTTAGCGAAAAGCTTCATACTCTACGTTTCGCACATCTAGTTTGGCTGTACGAGCTTGCTTCGATCTTGCTCGTTATATAAGGTATTAGCTTCTATCTCTCCTAACAACAATTCCGTTGGTAACAACGTAGTGATGATTAGTTATGCACCTTCCATGGGCACATTTTGCTCTGCTTCCCGACCAACAACTTGTTTCACAAACTGTATACGGTTTTGTGAGAATCTAGTTTGATCACCTGCCACGTGGATGCAGCAGAGAGTGATTCTACTTCTTCCACTTGCTTTCTCTCTTCTCACTGTACTAAGTAAACCATTAGTTTTCTCGGTCCTTATCTGTTTGTTCAGTTTTTTGATAGATAGACTTTAGTTACATTCGAAGTATCAGTTTCAGCTTTGGCTAAAAACTATCTAACTAAAACTGACCATCTATCGCACGTTAATGTCCTGTAAAGGAAGAGCAAATTTTTAGGCTATCCGATTTTTACATTACTTCAACCTTAACGAGGTATTATTGTTTTGCTTCCAGTCGAAGGGCTCTTACGGTAGTAAGCGGGGTAATAGTATTGGTTACGCCGTGGTAGTAGTTCTATGTTGACGGTAGCATTTACGGTTGCAGATCTCGGTTTTAGAGTACACATATAAAAAAAAACATTTTCTTGCTACTCATACACACACACACATACACAACGCAATCATACACAACCACATGCGACTTCCTAACACCCGATTTCCATTTTCTCACGCACACAGAAACACATCTACTGATGTTGGAATTCCCACTTTTGCGTCTTAATTCCCGGATGACACGTGGCCACGTGCACGTAGCTCTTCGTCGACAGGTCACTGCTATCCAAGCACAGACCCGACTGCTTGTGCATCAGCTGCCGATGCTCGGTAAAGTCCCACGTATCGTCAAAATCATCATCGTCGACACACGGTATCATCACGACAAACTTCGATTCCGACTTGCTCGTCTGCACCGTCGCACAGCTACGCTCGTTGCGAAGCACACCTCGCTTGGTCAGCGAAAACAGCTGCGATGCGGACACTTCCGGCTTGAAGCAGGTGTAGATACCAAGATTCCACGGTTTCTCCGCGTTCTGTTGCAGCGTGTCAAGGCAGAGGTTGTCCGCCTGCGATGTGAGTCGTCCGAAGGCGCGCACGTTTCGCGTCGGGATAAACTTTTCCGGGTACACGTTCTTCATGTACCAATCGAAGCTCTTGCAGTGTAGCTTCTCGCGCAACACTTTCCGATGCGTGACATCGCCCAGCTCCGGGTGATCCTGAAAAAGGTTAACGAAACGAGGGTTAGTTTCCAAACAAAAGGCCATAGCCTCTCACTACTTACCCTCAGATCCGGTCGGTTTAGGTACAGCAGCTCCACGTAATCATCCATCCACACGATCGCCATCCGGACCGTGTTAATACCGTGCGTATCACGATCGTTTGGAAAACTGTAATCGTGAGAAGTGCTCGTTTCGTTATTCGTCACTCGGCCATAGGAATATCTTCCGTCCCACGCTACTTACGAGTAAGGATGAAAATCACGAAAGATATGCCCGATACGCGAGCAGGGAATCGTCTCCAGTGTACCGCCGCACTGCCACACCCGGAACGACATTTCCAGATTTTCGCCACCCCACCCGTCCATCTGTTCGTCGTAGCTGCCAATGTCCCAGAAGTAATCGCGCGAAATTGCAAACAAACCGCCAGCCATCGTCGGACTGTACGTCGGGCAGATCTCCAGATCCTTTTCCGGACACTCGTGTTTCTGGCGGGCGCGCTCGCGCTTCGTCACATCATGCCAATCGAAATGACCGTCCCAGGTGAAGCCACCGATCTGAAAAATGAAAAAAAATATATTGAGGGCAAAAAAAAATTTATAATATATACATCATATTAATACTGAACGCCGCTTCACACGCTTCTCTACTCTTTGAAATGACATTTTTCAATATTTTGCCTTTTCAAGTTCATCATACTTATTCAATTCAATATTCTACGTAGGCATCACAAGAGTAGCGCCATCTACTGGACGATATTTGTAATGTTTAATATTGCAATATTTAGATTTCAAAATAAAATAGGATTAGTTTTTTCTGCTTTTTCGATGTTTACTATACAGAGAAGATAGCACGGAATTCCGCACCGCAGCTTACCTGAAAATCGTTGTAATCATTCGTGCTGTAGTAGAAGTTTTTCGCCTCTATCACGTCGATGATCGGCACGAGGACGCTCGTGGGCGATTCCTTGATCCGTTCGAGCAGCGGTTCCAGCCACTGCACCATGCACTCACAGTGCGCATCCAGGAAGACTAGTACATCGGCTTTGGCAAGCCGCGCCCCGGCCAACCGTGCCCGTATCAAACCGACACTGTGGTAGAAAGGAAATACGAATGCGAAAGTGTTACTCAAGTTTACAAAAGTTTGTTTTTTTTTCTGCATGTGTGTCTGTGTTACGGTTCATAAACTCCAACCAATTGGAGCTGAAAGAATGAACGATTGTGTGATTCGAAACCGGACCGCGTAGGGTAATAAATACCGACCCAATGCATCTTAAGTTTCACCCGTTTTCGCATAACAGAATTTATGTAATCTCATTTTGGAACGACCCATCGTACCAAGGGCCGTGGAGTATGGCCATGGGGTCCGGTTCGCAGTTCGCGGTAAGGGTTGGTGTGTGCACAGAGCGCATCAACTTTGCACCTTTCGGTGGTTGCACGTTTCGCCACCATTTCGTCACTAGCGCCCAGGGAGAGCATCATTAATTTCACTTTCATGATCGGCAAATGTGGAACCATTGTTATGGCTGTTGTCGACGCCGTCCAAAAAGGTGACATAAATTCCGGGTTGGTTTGTTTCAGTGTATTTTTTTGTGCTCCCTTCGCCGCTCCAATGACTCAATCCACCCGGCATCATGGACTACACAATCATCATGAAGGGGCGGCTCTCGCGAGTCAAAGAGAATCGTC
This sequence comes from Anopheles farauti No. 4, assembly GCA_000956215.1. Classification (NCBI taxonomy): domain Eukaryota; kingdom Metazoa; phylum Arthropoda; class Insecta; order Diptera; family Culicidae; genus Anopheles; species Anopheles farauti No. 4. Next base: position 13,325 of record JXWZ01008850.1, read on the forward strand.
GACCGAAAGAAAAGCCGACGAAACGATTAGATTAGTGTGCGAGCAATGCAATGCACCGTTGCGGCTCCTCATGAGAATTCCGGCCAGCGGCGCGAAACGACAATGATGCACTTTTGTTTTCCAGCGTCATGGGGAAAATTACCCACTTTCTGCACGGTCCGGCGCGCAAGCACGGCCACGTCGAGGCGCTCGGGTTCTAATACAGAATGATAATGCGAAATAAATTGCCCCGGCTTCATCCGGTTAATGTAAATCAACGTGGTTTGTGTTACAAACAAGCCGCGCTCAGAAGAGTGCGTGGGATAAAATGAATGGTTAATGAACCGAACCGTATGTGACAAATCGTCAAAATGGCTGTAATGTAGCGATTCCGAATTAAATCGCTTACTAAGTGGCATTAAATTGTCTCCAACGCCGATGAACACTACTCGGCGGCAATCATAAAGGTCCATTTGAGGTGACAATGGAAGGAAGCATTTCAGGACATCAATTTGAAATTTAATATTGAACGAAAAAAACAAATTTCTCTTCCATTTTATACTATTTTTACAGACCCTATTTCATCCCCATTTGCTGCCCCATTGGCACGAGCGTACCGGTTACCGCTCGAAACGGAACTCGCTAAAACACGACACCCTACCGCCAGCGCCGTGCCAAAGTGTAACGAAGAAACCATTTCAAATTGATATTCATTGCCAATTGACTGCCAATCCGATCCGAGCCACTTATCAACGCAACAGCTGTTGGCCGGGTTGGCCGGGTTTGCCGGTTCGCTTTCAACCAGCCAACCGCACAAACACGAGAGGAGCATTAAATACGATCCTTGCCCCCGCCGTTTGGGGATCTCAACCGATAAGGATGATGCAAAAGCCGATTCCGAGCCGGTTTGAAATAACGAACGCCCGGGAGTACTCGGCATCGGGATTTAATTGGTCAATATCCGTTAGATTTAACGTCGTAAAGTGGTAATAAAGAGGCGAATACTGAGCTCCGGTTACTGAAGCTTTCCCTTTTTTTTTCACCGCGTACAATGATTTATCGATCTACTTTCGACATAAAATTGTTAGCTACTAATTAAACTGCATTTTTTTTTCAACATCAGCGCAGGATCAAAGTAAAACTAATGAACCATAGACAACGATATGGTAGAAAAAAAATACAAATTTAAATTCATCCATGCTAATTGCGAGACGCCATTGCATACTAACACGGTGGTGACAGTTTTCGCATACGCTTGTGGAAGCGATGGAATGTTCGGTACGAATGCACTTAATGATGGGAGGCACCAGCACCGTATCACCCACATTCCGAGCTAACATACGGATGCATTCTGATTCACACTTTGATAAACAGAACGTCCCAAATACATTCCATTATCTTAGGAATGTTTTCTATTTGAGCGATAAGCAGGCACTTTGGACACGCTCGTTGAAAAAGAAAATAGAATATAGAAGTTCGATTGATTTTTTTTTCATTTCCTATGAAAAAAGTCAATACAAATATGTCCACAATACATCGCAATAAAGCATGTATTTTTTCTACCTGAAGTACATTACACCCCCATTTGTGACGTAAAATTAATTTTATTTGTTAATTCATATCAATCGAAACTTTGCAGAGGCAAACACTCGTTGATTTGCTTTTTTATCGCAAATTGGTTTGACGCACATTGGTATATCGTCCGACTGGCTTTATCTACTTAACATCGCACACCACGAGGCGGCGCAGCGAGCCAAATGATTAATGAGAAAGAATGCATGCATGCCGATAACGTCAGACAAGATAGAGACAAAGTTTCCCAAACGACCTTCCTAGATAAAGAATAAACAAAACTATCCCACCAGAAATCTTTCCAATCGAATCCGTCCGACCAGACGGATCCAAACTTCACTCACTATTTTCTTCCAAATTTGAGCTTTTTAGGTCTGAAAACTAGACATTAGGATGATGCTTCTTGCGGATTGACTTTTAAACTATACTCAGCACCACGCCACAAAACAAGTTCTTGCCCGGTTGTTGTAGTAGGTAGTAAAAATTTACATTTTAGCAAACGTTGTGATGCGGCTGACTGGTAAAACTCGCTGGGAAGTAGCGACGGAGCCCGACCGGGGCTGAGGTGCTGTGCTGTCGGGGCATAATTAACCGCACATCTTCGCACAAACCCGATGCACACAAACACACCACAACGTGTCCTTCTGGTGACTGTTTTTTTTTAGGTCGACCACCGGTCTTGGGCGAAAAAGAAAGAGTAATCTTTGCGGTGGCGGGCTTTCTCTTTTACCACAGCCGCTCGCGTCTCCTGGGGACGAGTTACTGTCGTATGCAAATATACGCCGCTCTCCCCTGGTTCACGACACGTCCTTTTTGTTTTTTTTTGCTTCATCCAGTTCAAGATTTCTCTCCGACGCTTCACACCGATCTGCATCGCGGCGAAACGAGTGCACCGGAGGGAAGCTATTCGTATCGGGGACCGGTTCCCAGCACGTTCAATGTTGACCGATATGCAAAAGCGTTGGACCTAGACTTGAGCCACGAGCCACATGTCTTCCCGATGCGGTAAGTTACGCTGAAACTGATTACTGAGTGGCGGTTGCCTTGCTTGCCATATGTTCTACGGCAAACACGGTAGCGTTTCTTAGAAGGAGACTATTGGCGGAAATTAAAAAAACGATCGAATGAGATTAAACCGACCACGCAAGCGATAAGTAATAGCACCGCGGTACGATCGTGCCGGTCGATTGCAACACAGTAGTCAAAAGCGGCAAGCAACACACACACACGAGCCACCCAATGATGGATTGTTCGCAACATCGGTTGCATTGTGATCCTTCCTATCGCGATGTCAGCCATAATGCCAACCGGTTGAATGCATTCCACCGCAGAACCGTTACACGACGTGGCATGGACTGTGTAACCGCGAATCTCGAATCGTTCGGTGGGTGGGTGGATGGGTGGGTGTACATTGTCTGTCATACGATTGCGTTCTTGTTCGTCATTTTAGAACCAGACGCGTGTTTCGCTGTATTCGAGCCGATGTTTTTTTTTCTTGTCACGGAAGAAACAACTCACAAAAAACACAGTTTTTTTTTGTCAGTAGACCGGGAGTTACTGATGACGTTTATAGATCGATAGCAAGGGAAGCAACGAGATTTTTGGTTCTTCAAACCGAAGGATCTTATGAATCGTTGTTTTTTTTTTAACCAACACTTCGAACCGGATGCCACACAATTTCCAGTGATAATCGCATATATTTGTTTGGTATATTTATTCCATTCTTCTCTACGGACAATAGGAACCAATAAATATATTTCAAAAACATTTCAATTTAAAAAATTATCCTTTAACATCAACATCATTAGATTTGTGCCAAAAAAGCAGCCTTCCGGAAATTCAAAATGTTTGTATCTGAATACATTATAGCATTCAAGCATCAATCCCAAAACGAGTTTATCTACTCGCAAACATCCTGCCGCTCGAGCGTCTTTTTATGTTCTTTAAAGATCGTTCCATACCGTGCGTCATTGTCCGTTGATTATTATTCAAAATAATAATACTAAGTTTAATAATACGAAGTTTGATGATTATTACTAAGGTTGGCGAATAATGGTAAATCGTTGGTATAAATACAGAGACACGAAAAAAAAACCCAATACGTGTCTACATTCCACGCCATAAGAAATCACATTTATCGCCGTAAACACGGCGACACACATAAAGCATCTC
>JXWZ01008857.1:0-13826 GCA_000956215.1 Anopheles farauti No. 4
GTGGCCGGCGCCGCTACCACTACACCACCGGGCCGCTGCTTAGCTCTGTTCAAGAGATATTATGGGGCCTGGTTGTAGAGATATTATGCTAAGAGATATTATGGGGCCTGGTTGTATGGAAGTTTAATAGAGTAATTAAAATTCTCTAGGAGGCTAGAGGCTATTTGTGTTCTTCAGGCCATCTACATGGACAGATTCAGACAGCGCGGGTGAGTTTTGCACCAAAACGGACAGGACGAATGGTTAACGAATGGTAAACGAATGGTTAATGACGGTTCCTATTAGCTAGCAGATAACAGGGAAGTAGCTAAAATGAAATATATTTATTTTTTAATAACAATTGCACAAATTGTCTTACTATATAATTAATTTCCTGCTGAAATTAGTGCGTTTCAGTCAATTCTAGACTCTTCGTTATAAACTATATTCAACAAAACTTTCTTACAAACGGGAACACAATATTGCTAAATATATTTCTGTCAGCTCTTCGCCTCGGAAAGATGTTGAGGTAGTTCATACCTCCCTTTTTTTAGTTTGTTTTACTACGTAAATATTTGATTTGATTAGATTTTTTTAATAACCCCTGTTGGGGATGAAACGTTAATATTGGTGTTCTAATATATATTGGTATTGTTAACAGTTTGAACTATTGGAAAGAGCTAAAAAATTTAATTCAAAAATGAAAATAAATGAATGATAATCAATAATATTTAGGCGTTCCCGCGATAAGAATCAAGCTAAACGGACAACGAATAAATTAGCAGATACATAATAATCTGACAAAGTTTGTGTTTTTGTGCTTCGCTGATTTTTTAATTGCTTCATTTTTTCCAATGGAGAAAAATGTTGGACAAAACACATTCATTATTTGCAATTTTACTTTTTCTAGCGAACGGTACAGATACCGAGGCCTTTCGGTAGATTCTGCTATACCTGAGCACCATAACAATCCTTTGTTTTTTAGGTTGCTTAGCAGCTTCCTTCTTTGTTTACATTTTTACCAAGTTTGAAATAAAACTACCACTTTGATTGGTGACCACTTACCACTTTGATAATGTCGCGAAATCGCTTTAAAAATGGAACAAAAGATTAATGATTCAAACGTCTGATCATTATCCAATAGCATTCCCTTTTGGCTTGAGAGGGTTTGTGTTCATTTTGTTGTTAGATTACAACAATTTGTTAGATTACAATATTGGGTAATAGACTCCAATACCATTTTCATCCCTTTGTGAAAGTCAATCAGACGTTTGAGGCAGGCAATAGGGTCTAGTATCTCGAAATTAATCAATTAAGTATGGATTGTAATCGTAACTCGTTCCCAAAAAAACATATTTCGATAAGGGTGATACGATTTAGGCTGGAGGCACTGCTCCGTCTGTTGCCTTTTTTACGCATAAAGTGTCTAATTTTTGTATGTTTTTGACAAAACTCATCGTACGACCGAAACGCACGTCCTATGAGTTCTGTCAAGTCCATACAAAAATTTGACACCTTATGCGTAAACAACGCATCCGACGGAGCAGTGACTCCAGCATTAAAAATGAAGTAGTATTTTCCGTGTGTTTAATGTAAATTTGGTAAAGATGCAGATGTCAATTTGGTTATTGACTATATGCTTTATCCATCCCGAATGATTCGTTCCATCCATATAGAATAAAATTTGCAGACTGGGAATTAGTAAAAAGCGCCCTCTGTCGACGAAGACGTATAAACAAACGGTGGGAAACGTCTTACCATTAGACAATTGTTGCCTTGTTCATTGGGTTTTTCTGCTGTAGCTCAGGGAAAAAAAGTTCGTGCAAAAAATCTTGGTTAATCGTGTGTGTTTAAGTGTTTTGTGCGAATTTGTGGCCCCGATTTTGCAACCTGTAATCAGGACAACTTAAATACGAGCACGGCCAGCTCAGAGAATTTTGCATAGATTACACGCACTAGCTGCAATTGTGGGTGAAGCATTCCTATAAAGAAACAGTTCAGCAACCATGGTAGGTTTTATCATTCATGTTTTATGATGCCTGTACTAATTTGCATGTTAATACTGTTTAATTAATGTAAAATCTCTTGTATTCAAGCAAATAATTTTATTTAAAAAAACGCTTAAAACGACATATTCCTTGCGACGAATGTTAAACCAGGCAAAAGTGATTAACTATCAGTGGCACAGATCGTGCTGTAAATATTTACGGGGAATTAAAAAAATGTAACATAAGCTTTTGCCGTGAAAATTTAGAAAAATCTCAAAGGATTCGTAGTTTACCACCATGAAACAGCTATGGCGTCCTATGCTATGCTGGCTTCATCGGAACGAACGATTTGTACACACGTAAATGCTAATGCAAACATGACATCTTTATTTACAGGGAAATGAGACCTCGCTACCGATGGAGCTCTGCTCAAACTGTAAGTAACTTATGCTTTCTTATGCACTTATTCACAGATTGCTAATCTGTGCCACAAAATGTGGATTGATAATCATAAAGCGTGCAAAAGGAAAGAAACACTTATCTTGAGCGACAGTACACCAAAACTTTCCCGCAATGAACACTCTTTTTTACTTTATCGATTTTCCACCCTGTGGATGAGGTTCAAAATGAAGTGCATAAACTCACAACATGCAGAAACGGGGTTTCTTTTCTGAACTATCATAATAAATAGTTAAACGAGAATCTGGAACCCATTTTAGTGTGCACATGTTAGTAACTACTGAGATGGAGTGTGATGGTTTCAATTGCACTATGAACAAACTACGTATATCGTGTATTGAGTTCTCTAGCTATTGTTAATTATACCTCGCACTCGGTGGTACTACTTTTCAACAAAAAAATCTTTTCTTATGTGATGGGACTATTCACCACACTTACCGTTGGCATAGCGCATGCCTTGCCAACTTTATTCAAATAAGCAATTCTCTGATCTAGGCGGCGTGCAATGTTTTTGTTTCTCGCTCATCTCTTCGGTGTTATTTACATCTGCCAGATATTTGTCACGCGGTTATTGAAAAGATGTGGGTCGACACCGTAACCGCCTGGTCCGTGTTGGCACGATGATGCTCCAACTCGTTTTTGGACGCGCTGCCATGGGAACGGAGATTCGCGCTAACTCAGTCGCTCATGCACCGGACGACACTGGATATAGCAGTTTCTTTTTATCCAGCGTAGGAAGCGGAGCTTCTTTTGAGTGTCGCACCTGCAACTAGATCAGTGCTAATAAAACCTAATTTCGATGGGTCAAATAACGTCTCGCACCCGTAGGTGTGTCATCTGAGAGCCAATCACATGATATTCTAACGTGCTACGCTACTTCAAATACTTTACTTCCAGTTGACGCGGATGAAATCCGTCGATTGGGCAAGCGGTTCAAAAAACTCGATCTCGATAACTCCGGTGCCCTGAGCATTGACGAGTTCATGTCCCTGCCGGAGCTGCAACAGAATCCGCTGGTCCAGCGCGTCATCGACATTTTCGACGCCGACGGCAATGGTGAGGTGGATTTCAAGGAGTTTATCCAGGGTGTCTCGCAGTTTAGCGTGAAGGGTGACAAACTGTCGAAGCTAAAATTTGCCTTCCGAATATACGACATGGATAACGATGGCTACATCTCTAACGGCGAGCTGTTTCAGGTAAGCGGTGGACATAAAAACCAACACCATCTTCATATTTTCGCGATGTTGAAATGATTCGAGAACCTGTCGGGCGCATAACAGCAACCGATGGTAGTAGCAGTAGCTTTCTGTCATCTTCGCACTGGTGGCGGAAAGGGTCTTTGATTCAATGCTAAAAATAATCATTCATCGTTCCGGGCTACCTTGAATACACATTTGCGCTCTCTATCCATTGGCGTGCGCGGCTTTAAAAATATCTGAACGAATACTAACATTTTTTGTATGAACCATGTTGCCTTTACCTCTCCTATTTTCTCCCGCCTTAAAACACGATCCACTATCATTAGGTGCTGAAAATGATGGTCGGAAACAACTTAAAGGATACTCAGCTGCAGCAGATCGTGGACAAGACGATTGTATTCGCGGACAAGGATGAGGATGGCAAGATTTCGTTCGATGAGTTCTGCTCGGTTGTGGGCAACACGGATATTCATAAAAAGATGGTTGTGGATGTCTAAGCTCGGTCGCTTTTCCATCTCCCGGGGGCATATAAAATGCTACCACTTACAATGCAAAATAAAACCGTCGTCGTCCTTTAAGCTTCGTCTATCCTATTGCGATTACCTGCACCGTGTTACCCCACCAGAGCATTTGTCATGGCGAATGATGATGAAATTAGTGTGGGTTTTACTATTGGGTATTTTCTACACCTCTACCTTTTCCATCCAAACACACACCACATACCCAGACAACTTCATATACAATAACATACGCGCGCTACCGCTTCTGCATGATACTGGTCCGTAGTGGTGCGAAGTGCGAGATGTCTGAGAAGAATAGTGTATTCGCATAAAATGCAAAAAATCGTCAATCGTAGTGCAGTGGTTTTGTGTTTATACTTTTTCATTAATTAAGTTCTACCTATGTTCTTTGTTCGTCAGCAGAAAAGGAAACGATATTTTTGTTTGTTCGTACATGTTTAAGAAGAAAAAAAACAAATGCTTTACCTATTTACTTATTGTTGGTGTCTCTGGCGTTAATCGGTGAAATGTCTTTATAAACGTTTTGTAAAATCAACAGAGACAATGATTATGCTTAGCATTACTTTATATAATTTTGTTTTGATTCAATCATTACTCTTACGTTTTAGAACAATGTAGTTAAGTAATAATAAAAAAGTGAGATCGATGTAACGATGGGTTAGATTTGATGATGAGTCATTTGCAATACAACATCGGCAAGGCGTGCTAAGCAAAGCAAAGGGTAACAAAGCTACCATCATCCCATAATATTTCATTTCACAACCTCTACTATGTCCATTAGTTACTGAAACATGTTGAATGAAAAGATCATCATCGACTTTGATTTTATTTTCGTCTGCTGCACGTCAGCGGCTATAGTGTGCTTTTGGTTGAAAAATTAAAAAGCGTAAAGAAGAAACGTATTTGATTAATCCTCACAAATCTAGAAGCAGCACTCGGATAGGTTAATAAGAATATTTAAAAGGCATAATAACATAAGCAGCATTCATCAATTTAACAATCTCACGCTAAAAAGAGGATGAATTTAAAAATATTGTTCTCCAAACGAAAGGAAAAGTGAAAATGTTGCAACGCAAAGTACTCTTGTTTGTAATTCCGTCATTGTGAACGTTCAAGAATCAAAAACACATTCAAACACAGCTAATAACGTTGCTTTTTTCGAAACTTTACAAAATCGATAAAAAAAAAGTTTCCATCACAAACACACTATACGCAATAGAAGAGAAATTCGAAAAAATATGTCTTAAAACAAAACAAAATGAAGCAGAATTGTTGTTGCGTTGTTGCTAACAACAAGTTTATAACTGATATGTTTCATCTCTGAAGTAAAAGAAGTCAGCGTTAAAAAAAAAGATGAAAATCAATTCAACTATTCATGAAGCCAGTCGGTATGGAAGCAAACCAAAAAGTCGTACTTATACATATTTGAATCATCGTCACTTAAATGGATTGCAAATTTGTTATCATAGTTCTTAAAGTCATGTTTATCTACGTGAAATTTTTTTATGGTACAATTAACTTCTTTATGTTTATTGCAACCTACAAATGCCAATGGTGTTCGATACATCTCTCTTCTACCGACTTTTTGTAAAGAATGTCGGTGTCTATCCCACACCCGTGGGAATTAATTTCCTTCCCAATGTAACGAAAACATCACTGGAAACATTGTGTTTTGTCGTACCTAGCGCGATCACCATTGAGTCTCACAAACATATGCAGCATAATATGAGCCATATTTTCCCTTTTTAACTGTTTCTTAGGTTAGGAGTAAATTTACTGCTGATGCAAGAAGTGCGTACGATTTGAAACAAATTTAACGAGAACCACCACTAACGATCATCGGTGCCCAATCAAGCAGCGAGCAATGTAAGGCTCACAGGAATGCCAGATGGGATACAGATTTACACGGCAGGTCTTATCATTGTAGTAGATTAGTTAAACAATCTGTTCAGTATTTTCCCCATGTTCGCCATGAATGGTTTAAACAATTTCGACAGAGTACCCGTTTGAATAGTACTAGTGGCACCGGATTTTCTCACGCCAATACCGATACTTTAATTCCATTTGACCGACTACTCCTGGTGAGAAGAAGATAAAATTTCGAAATCGAGCATAATTTGCATCATCGTCCAAGGGGAATACAGAACATTCATTCCTTCTATGTCGTATTTTCGACACAAACAGTAACTCTGCGTCAATCGTTTTATTGAAGAATCTCGCCACAAGGGTCGTGTAAATCTAGTATGAAGGAACGGAATAGCGCTAGCTTGATTGAAGTTTTTTCACCAGCGCCGTTTTCGTTAGCTGTGTGCTTAAAAACTTACATAAGAAAATATGGCCAGAAAAAATCTAAGTCGTCGCTGCAACAACGTCGAAGACAGCGCCAGATTATCTCTACTAATGTGCTATGAATAAAGAGGAACTCTATCTGACATAAATGAGTTTTTTATATACCGAAATTTTATAGTTCCAAACATGCTTCATTCCTTTTTCCATTTATCGACTGACATCACGGTGGTATCGTATTCGCTCTACCATATTATTTTTTCCTTACCGAAAATTGTTAAATCGAACTTCTTCACTAATGTGACGACTTCTTTTTGACGTAACGAGCGAAGTCGTGTCTATCTTTTTTTCTTGTTTTCTAGGCTGTTTTTTTTCACAATAGCTGGTTTGTCACTCTTCGCTACGGGAAAACGGTCCCGAATAAGATCATGGTACTGGTCCCGTCGTGTGAAAGACCGGCGCCGCTGCCACTACACCATGTATTTTATTTAATAATTCATAAATGTCCCACTAAACAATCAGAGCAATAAAAATCATAAGAATATTTATTTGAAACCGTAAAGCTTGTAAACTTTATTTATTGCCCAAATACTACAATACATGTTTTTGTTTGTATAAATGTTCATCGAGGCACATCGTTCTACTACAGTTCTTCGCTCTTCGATCTTCGTTCTACTACAGATCGTTCTTCCCAATACAGTTTTATTACTAAAAGGTCACAATACTTACTGATCCGAGCAGTAGCGCTCGTTCGTCGTTTGTATTAATCATAATCACGCTCGCAACGTATTTTGGAATTGCTACACTATGCAGATCGTGAACAGACCTTGCAGAAAGTACATTTGATTAAATTTTCTGGGTGTATACGCTAGGCGTAAATTGAAGGAATCTTGTTTATCGCACCATATGTGTGTTTTAAGAAATAGTCTTTTGTTTTCCCTATTATAGATTCATGCTGACCACGAGCTGATGTTGCTGTGAACCCATTGCGAGATCGTACGTAAATGTATATATATAGTAGTTGTAATACGCATATAAATTTAATTATTGATATATGCCGTCGTTATAACATTGGTTCGTAAATACTCCCGACATTTCACAAGAGCAAAGTACGCGGAAAATGATTCATTTCTATGAAATCTTGCACTATTTCCTCCAGCAGTTCTCTCGTAATCAGCGGATGACGCAGCGAATACCCGTACGATTTCAATTTTTCATTGCTCAGATGCAGATGCTTATGGAGCAGTAACTCCTGATCCATGTACGGCGTTAGTGGAGTGTTCTGTACTCCATCCTGCTGACACAGCTCGGCCCACGGTCCGAGATGACGATCGTTGATCTCTTCAATCGCACCTGCCATATCGAGCTTCGTCATATTGGACATCGTGACACCCCAATAGTCGATATTAATGCAGAACATATTGGCCAGCAACTCACTGATCGTGGACTGGGTAGCGTTACTATCGTCACACACGTTGATCGTCTCGTGTAACGTGCGATCGGTTTGCAAAATTGCCCAAATGCTGCCGCACACGTCATCGACGTGCACCACGTTCATTTTCATCGTTCCGGTCCAAAGAAGTTTCATCGTTTCACCTAGGTGTTTGTAAATGCCCGCTATTATGATGCGTGGTGCTGAAAGTAAGTAAACGAACGAATGAGTGAGTTCCACAATATGGCGATCATTCATCAGTAGAATACGTACTCAAACCCTTTCTGTCGCCTACACCGTAGCAAATCGGAATTCGTAGTATGGTGAAGGGCAAATCTTTTACGTTCTTAAGCTCTTCCTCCACTTTTGCCTTGTACTTGCCAACCATTGTCCAAGGTTCTACGGGGCAGTCTTCCTTTTGCGGCACCTTTTCATCCGAGCACATGCTTCCGGTGCTCAGCTCAATGTAACGCTTAGCCTTATGCTTCACAGCCTCTGTTGCGCAGTTTAAACTTAACTTTAGTATACCTTCTTGGTACACCGGATCTGTTTGACCGGGTTTCGTTTCGGCGGCACAGTTGATCACATAATCCCAGCACTCGCCGTCCACTGCTCCGTCCATACGGAAGGCATTTTGGCACGAAGCCGGATTGATCAGATTTGCACTCGCAAATTCCACCCGTTCATTGGCAAAGGCCTGGGAATGTCTAGTATTAAGCCATGCCATTAGTGGAGGCGTCTTATCAACGACCTTAATGCGCCCGGCAAGATTATTCGTGACGAGATGATCAACTAGATGTCGTCCAATAAAGCCGCATCCTGCAGTTGGAGAAAAAAAATAAAAATACGTTATCTTCTGGTGAGGAAACTATAGCGATGCGTTCTTTCTGCCATATCAGCCACATGATGTTGATTCGTTCTCTTGAAGTCGTCGGTGGCATTGAACCGTGATTATCGGCCCCAGAACCGGCTTCGAGAGTGAAACGAGACATCGTCAGCTAACACACTCTTGCAAACTACCAAGATGCGCAGAATATCGATCACAGGTAGACATTTATGCGACAGTAACTTAATTATCAACACCGTGCCGTTAAGAATGGTTGTTGCGCAATGATATTTTTCCTTTTTTCTCCCACTGGAAGGCAATTCCATCACACTATACAAGCAATTACCTCCAAAGACTAGAATATTCGGCTTTGCCATTGTTTGTTTTATTACACACCGATATGTAGAGGAAATATACTTGAAAATTTAATACCGAAACTAAGAATCACGTTCAAATGTGTCTCTACAAGCTAATATTATGTTTAAAAAGAACACACACATACAAATGGCACTAAATAGTGACAAAGCTTAAACGAGAAACGGAAAAGTAATGTACAATGTGCAACAAAAAATTGAACACAACCAGCGCAGAGAAATGCAACCGTTGCGGTAGTTGACTTGTTTTTGTTTTTTTGTCACAAATTGCACTTCTTTATATGACGTTGGGAGATGTTCCCATGCAGCAACTGGTTCTGTTAAATGGCGAAATATCAAATAACAATATATTTTGCAAGGTGTTTTTTTTAAATATCCGCTCTTATATCCGCTATTTTCGTCATACTATTCATAACGGCTGTCCTTGCTCTTCTTATTCACTTACGATTTTTGGGAATGGTAACAATGAGGAATGAGAAAAGGCAGTGGTGCCATTCCGAAGTCGTACATAGTCACACATGCTACATTCTGATATGCGTGTAAATGTGAACCCGAAGACCCCTAAGATAAATGTAAGAGCCCTGACTAGAGCAATTGATCTCTCTTCGCCATTGCTATTTAACAAGATATAAATTTGACTAGACTTTTATTTTATTTGTTTTTTTTTTTTACATTGAATATACACCAATGATTGTACTTGATAGTTACGATGACGTTGACGTTACTATGCTACCGCATGAATCTATAAAAGCATGCACATTTATTCCTTAGAACTGTATTCCCGATTCGGACACTTCATCACACAACCATATTTTGATGGTTGGGTCTAAATGTGAAATTCAAGGAATGACATTGTCTGTTAACGCCAAAAAAATCACATGGGATCTTGCGAAAGAAACGTCAATCTAGAAAGTTGACGTGTTGTATTGTTGTTGATGTACACTTGGCACTTTGTTTAAACCGGAAAAATAAAAATGTTCAATATTGCTACCCATATGGTATACATTCCCAACAAAATTTCAATACATTTCAATAATTTCCCATAACCTCGTTCATCATGTAGGACTTTGAGGGCCAAGGAAGGGCCGAGAAGCTTTCCCGTATCATCATCACTCTGTTCGGTACGGTCGGATTGGTATGGGGCTACATAATCCAACAATTCTCACAAACTGTCTACATTCTGATTGCTGGTGTCTTATTGGCGTCAATCGTAAGTATCAAAATAGCCAGCGATAACACCCCGACTCGTTTGTGATACATAGAACTCGTCTTTCTAGCTCACCATTCCACCGTGGCCCATCTACCGTAAGAAACCACTGAACTGGCAAAAGCCGCGTCCTGATTCTCAAACCGCGCAAAGCCCTTCCGATGAAACAAAAAAGAAAAAGAAAAACTAATGGAATGCTTTTTGAACGTGTGAAATAATAATAAAAAAGAACTGCATGTGCATCTGTATTATTTGCCGGAAAACTGTGTAAGTAGGGTTTTATTTTTCCTCAATACAGTGGTCGCCGATAGGCTTTCAACTGCTCGTGATCATAATGTTTATGTATTAGATTGTACATATGGCGAAAAAAGAACAGTATGTTATCGTATTGCCCGTTATAAGGTTTAACCTCATCCGAATCGTTTGGGTGAAAAATGCGATCCCTTGGTATTTGATCCATTTTCAAATGAATGTGTTCCAATCCACGGTACTGACTGTCCAGACCCCACGCGGCAATATGCACTTCCAATACGAACTGATGGATGGCTTCTATCGTCGCAAGAAACCAACGAGGACTGTTTCGCTGATGACGCCAGAATTGTGAGATTCTATTCTGTATCACAACGGTTTGTAAGTTCGATAGACGTTCATCTTTATAAATACCGCGACACTGGCTCCAAGTGCTGTCGATGAAAACGGCTCGTTTTACCGGAAAATGGTTCGTATCATAGCGGGTTGAAACGGATGATTCTTGCTGTTCCTCTGGCTGCTGCACATGTGTGTCCACAATATCGTTCAACCTGAAGCGCAAAAGCGTTCCCATATGGTATCCCTTTGGAAGTCCGTAATTCTCTTTCATTTGATAAGTTTCGCCGCTGAACAAACTGGCCACAGTTAACGCTGTCGGAGTTGGAAAAATCAATACGACGCCGTCTTCCTCACGATAATCGGGAATGTCGGGATACGTGTAGATTTTCACATCCTCCGGAGCTAGGATGGCTGCATGAACAGCTGTACTTTTACCATCTATTTCATTTTTGTGCTTGATAATATCGACCTTAACCGGCAGGGATATACGCGGCACACGAGACTCGATTTCGGTGACCGGAACGTAGCAAGTGTAGCAGAAAAATTTTCGCGATTTCCCACACACTGGACAGGAGCTCCGGCCCTCGACGTCCATTAAGAAATCGGTTGCAGCAATGTACATTCCTTCGAAGGGATCCGGACGTTGGTTTAAATCCTTGGATGCCATGGCTTTCGATAAAAATTTAATACAACTTTCAAGGTGTTAAACCAATGTTATTGTTTATATTCAAAAACTAGGGTTTTGACAAACATGTCATAACATCATCCAGTGAAAAAATAAATGAAAAAAAACATAGAACGAAATGTTTCAACAAACCTAACTCAAATATCTTACAAGCAGTTTAGAAAGGCACTGCGAATAAAGGTCACAATTTAAAGTACAGGTCATAAAAATACAAAATATATTTCACTTTAAAATTCCATCAGATGCACAACATTTCGTTGATGATTGAAACACTTTAAAAACTTATCATTTTTTTCGATTGTGAAACATTTCAAGCTATCGTTACGGGACAGGTCTCCACAATTTAAACAGAATGCAAGCAGCATGTTATGTTCCCGTTTATATATTTTGAATTAATGAAAATGTAATGCTTCATGTTGGACATTATGATTCATCCGTTTAATAATCATAATAACAATACAAATACAAGTGTTTTTAGAAATAATGTAAAAATTTTCCACATAAAGTGTGAATATAGTAGGTACGTAGAATTCACATTAAATCAACAAACATCTTGCATAGGTAATCATCGGCTTGTGCCTGATAGCATAAATATAGCTTGCCAAAGCCTTTAAAATACTACGCTGATCGATTCTGCAGCTGGGAAATGTCATTTCATAATGGACAACAAGCCACCTTGGCAGTGAAAAGCGCTGGCAGCCGTACAAAATTTCCACCGGTACCGGTGCACTGAATGAAAATGGAGATGAGTTTAATAATTATAAATATAAATAAATAGCCGCGGAAACTAAATCAACACCATCCATCGTCACAAAGGCATTATATCTACGTATACACATGCAGTATCGATCAAGACGGTATTGGATCTGGGTGGATATTACTCCGCTTCTATTAAATAGAACCCTGCAATGATCAGCGTGTGTGGCAATGATCAGCAATCGGATGTGGACAGCTTCAGCGGCGCGTGAATTGGATCGACGGTAGTTTGCGTTGTGATTCAGATTCAGTCAGACGGAAGCGCATTTTCGTGATCTTTCCGAATTCGAACTGCAAAGTGTTTACTTACGAAACCAAAGTGCCTCTACTATGAGTACTTTCAAACAACGACAAAGTATTGCCAACCTGCTGCTAGGGACAAATATGAACGATGACGAAGAGGCTCGTAAAGCGATTTTCGTTTCCAATTGTGTAAGTAAACCCGTCAAAAGTGATTGTTCTGTCGAAGCCAACGGTTTGCGGTTGTTCGAACGATTCCACGGCACTTAGCTACGTAATGGCAGATGGCTCATCGTCGTCACTAGTGCAAAGTGTTAGTTTGTGCACCTTTTATCCAGCTAATGGTTTTAGAATGGCTGTAAACATTAGCCGGTTTTTATTGATTACATTATTTTAAGCGTGTTAGTGCCAATGTACAGAAACAAAATAGCGAAAAAGTAATGATAAGTGTTTTGAACTAAAGCATAACTTTAGATTTAATGCTAATAACGACATAATCGTCGCTAATTCTGTCCCGTTATATGCGCCTGTTTATTTGTTTTCTTTTAACTTTATATTGTCATCCAATATTAAAACGATACAGGTATGCGACGCATCAGTTACTCGTTGAATGGATAACAGTTTTCACGAGAAGCTATTTAAATTTATAAAATAGTCAATTATTCATCAGGGAGTACAAAACACCGGGCTCCTCCATTGACGAATTCTTGAGACACACAGTTGCAGCTGCATGAGCGAGTGAGTGCACTGCTTCGGCCGTGCTACGACCGTTTCCGATTGGTCTCTCATTTACAATTGCATGGTGATCATCGAAGCAATTGGTCTTTTTTTACAGAACAGTTTTAGTGTCCGTTGCTTAAGTAATCGCAAACACGGTTCAATATTTTCAACCTAAACATATTCGATGGATTTACTGTTTCCCGTAACATTCCGGAAACGCCCATCGCAGGTACGTGTCCAGTGTTTCGATTTACCCACAATCAACCCGAGAAAAAGGTGTCATTTAATCGCGAATCAGCGAGATCTATTTTTACTGTAATTTAAACCATGATGATGCTGTGCCTGTGATTGACATAGCTTTTGGCAGCACAGTTCAGCGAAATATGATCAGGTAAAGGAGCATCTACACGGACGATCGAGCACAGAGCACACCGAGAAGCAATTCTAACACCACAGGGAATCCCAAAAGGCAAGCCGGGGCTAGTCACAGCCATTAAAATTGTTGTCGAAAATTTAACGTGTTGAATCGCTCATCATTGCAATTTCCAAAGCATGTGTGTGTGTGT
>JXWZ01008877.1:0-14033 GCA_000956215.1 Anopheles farauti No. 4
GGGGACTTTTGCGAAAGAGCGATTTGAAATAGCCATTATGTAATGAAATGGGTGATTTTTAGAAAAATAACTCCTGGTGGAGCTTAAGAATTTTTGAGACATTTCCTTAAGACACTCAACTTACTCGGACAAACCCGGTTCGGTGCAGTATCGGCGAGCGAAGCCTTTTCATGCCATACCTCTTATGATCCGCCGTTCCATATTCTCTCCTTCCCCATTCGATCCGCCTGCTTTGCGTCCGTAATTTAAAGCCATCATTGGAACCGAAGTACCCTGCAGGTATAGGAAGTTCCACGAACGGTCGGTCGCGTTAGGGTTTTCCTCTGTGGAGAGAAATTTCCCGATCTGCTTAGAACCCGCCGGGAAGCGGCGCAATCGAACCGTTTCGTCGTTCTGAGCTTCCCTCATCGTGACGTGCCGGTTTCCTCTTTTCGCCGCTTTCGTCATCTAATCAGGCCCGCGAGTGCATGCATTCATTCCCTTCCACTTCAAACCGCGCAACCAGACAGCGCGAATCTTGATGATATTTTATGTGTTTTCGTGAATTTTATGCCGCGAAATAAATATTTTATTACTTCACCATAAATTATGGTATCGACTGCTATTTCGCCCCAACCTTCTCCTTCTCGCCGGCAGGACCGTCCGTTTAGAGTGGACCGCTTTTTAAGGGATAAAAATGTGAAATCAAACCAACACAACCGAAGCTACCCGGGGAAGAAGATTTCCGCAATTTTCCATCACCGAACGGAATCCCGCAACGGGAACTATGGTGTGCGAGGGTAGGTTTGATTTATGGCCAGTTTGTTGCATGTAGATGCCGTTTGAACTAGCCGGATGATGGAGGCAGGGGTGCCGACGAGTATTTGTGCGAAATGCAGTCAAGCATAATTGTTGCCCCGATCGTAAAGCGACGCTAGTGGGATGAGGAGAAGAAACGAGCGTCAAAAAGTGGCATGATTATGTTGCGGCGCAACAATGAAGCCGGTATGGTCGGTCGGTACAGGTTGATTTTTATGTTAAGCTTTACTTTAAAAGGGGGAATCTTTCTTCCGGGTTGAAGAAAATTGAAACGAAAAAAAATGTTTAAAACAAACACACCAACGACGAACTTGCCGGTAGATCAACAAAAACGCCTTTTTCCAATCCCAAAAAAAAGCATCAAACGTACACGTTTGCCCAAGAGACATTCCTTGCCCATAATCATGATTTACCAAAACCGATCTAATGCCGCCGAAACAGGATCTCTCTTTTCTCGTCGCTCTCCCACCCATCTCTCTAATCTTCCATCTCGAATTCATCATCATTCCAACTGGCATACACACACAAAAAAGCGCGACAAAACAAACAAACGAACGAACGAACGTCATCATGAAAGTTCGTTTCCCACTCCCGTTTCGCACGCATCTCACCAACGCCACATCGCGATCCGGAAAGCTCAATTTGGCGGATAATCGCTGGCGATCTTATCACCAGAAGCTCGTCGCTTCTTCTCTCCACCGGTTTGGGTTCGATCGCAGTTTCGCCCGTTATGTTGCTCTCGGTGATAATATTTTATAAAATATTCCACACCAAAACCGCGCCGAAGAAGGATGCGCCGGCTCGTCGACTTCCTCCGTCACGCGGCTATCACCGGTGGACCATCTTCCTTCTTGTGCTGTTCTGAGCCTTCTGTGTCGGTTCGATTTTGCGGAATTCCATTTGTGAACCGAACTGAAACGATTCCACGCCGTGCCACGTTCATTTGCGATTTTCACCTGACATCCCCCACCCCGAGCGACGGTTGTGCGTCGTTGCCTAATTTATGCGCCTGATAAGACAATGACGATAAGCATAATATAACGTCGATGGGGAAAAGAGGGGAACAGAACGGGCACGCAAAGATGCACATATCACATGGAGCAACGACGAATCTCCCAATGCTGCCGAGCGAAAAGATCTTCCACTGCAGATCTCCTCTCGCTGGAAGGACAATCGAAGAAATGACATTCGCGAGAACGCGATTGGCAATGGAAGGAAACCGTTTTCGGTTCGTAGTCGCGTGTATCGGTTTCCCGTCCCCCTCACCCCGCTGCACCAGCTAATAACAATATATCGTGTGTTTGTATTTACTCGCTTATTTTTTTTTTTCATCCTCCGCTCACCATTTATTAGCTGAAAATGATAACCATTTTTGACCGGTGATTTCTACCCTTGCCGCATGCAGCAATGCAGCAGGCAATGTGGTGTGCATTAAGAGCTAAATTTATGTACTCGCTTTGCAAAGTGAAACGGACGAAACGGACGTACGTGAGCCCACTGAAGAACCCGGACACGCCATTTTTCATCGAGCGAAATCGTCAAACGGATTGCATGATAGTACGCTTGTGATAGGGAATATGCCGTAAAAGGAGCTAATCATGGCCTGCTTAGAGAGCGTACGGAAACAGATGGTTTATTCCAAAAGCGGGACCACTGCTGGCGGGCTTTCGGTTATCGTCATCTTCAACCGGGTTGGCAGCGAATTTGGTTTGTAAATCAATTCCACATCAGGTGGAAGTCACGATCGGTATCGCGAATCTCTCGGTGCGGAGTACATTTCACACTCGACTTGAAACTCCTAAAGTCGCAACTAAAAACATAAACGCGTCCCTTAATACATCGTCCACTGGCCGTAGCCCATTTCAAGACTATAAAACGGATCGCTAAAAGGTAGCCCTTCTTCTTGTCTGCCAGCACAAACTACTTTAAATAAGATAAAATTTCTAAAAAAAAATCGGATACGATTGGCCCTTCTTGGTCTTGCTAGCCTCCACAAACCACTCTCTCATTATCTGTGTCTGGACTGATGTAGTTCTTACCGATTATTATGGCTCACTGCCTGCCACTCAGGGGGTGATTCTTTAAAGAACCCATTCCACCAGTTGATGCTGTAGTAGAGCGCTTTCACGAGAGATAGTGTAGTGTTCTGCGGTTGTTTTTTTTTTATTCATTCCTCTCTTGCTTGTGCAAAGATGGTTGCGGTCAAGCGCAAACTTGGCTGGAACATTGTTAGCTCGTCTAGCGTTCGTCATCGCAACGTTCCGCCGCGTGCCGCCGCGGATCCTACGGCTTTATCATATCTCCCCGAGCTAACCACGTTGCCTTTGATTTACGAGCGCTCGTTCTGCGAAGCGACGCGATGTGTCCAACGGTAATGGCGGGGACGGGGAGGAGGATAATATTTTAACCCGGCAAATAAAGTGACCCCCATCGGTGGTGGTTGGCCAAATGAACCATAACCGCTTGCTAATGCATCCTTCTCCTAAGCGAGCGCCAATCGCGTCCAGTTTGTGCCGAAGATAAGCAGCTTTTTAACGCGCGCGCCCGCGACGCGAAAAGCTTTCGCTTGTGAGAGATGCGGTACGCCGAAAGCGCCGAAAAGAGGGAGAGAGAGAGAAGGTCTCTAATAAAATGCAATAGCCGGTCATTTGTTCGCATCAGTGTGTAATGGCACCAACGAACAGATCGTTCCCCCCCTTAAAGAGCTATCATTATGTAGTGCAACCGACAAAAAAAAACGACCGTAACGCCGCATCCCAATTTGCTTGCCTTTGTTGACTAATTAATTAGCACAAAATGAGGCCTCATTCGTGCACCAAAAATAAAAAAACAAAACAAAAGAAAAAATGTTGCTCGAATCTCGCGCGTCAAACGTCTTTTTCGTGATGCAGAACACCCTCCACCAGATGGAGGCTACACGTGCATGCATTTCGAGAAAAGTACTTCCTGCTTGGACACGCCGCTGAAGATGATCGGCGGCGATGGGCCGCACGTAAAAGCTTGCACTTTCCATGTGCAGGGTGCGCATCCCGAGACAACGGTGAGAGGTCGACATAATTTCAGGGGTCAAGCAGCAGAAAAGGAAGCGCAACGAAACGCTCGCTTCCCCCGCCCGTATTGGATGCCGCAGAAAACGAGGGAAACCGGAGCATGCGAAAGCGCATCACCCTCCGCCGCTTATGATTACGATGTTCATGATGATGATGATGATGATGACGACGACGACGACCGGGAACCGGGTGGGGAGGGGGGAGAGGTTCGTTGGCGGCAGCCGGCTGCCTACCTCAGTGCGATCGCGATGGAAAATTTGAGTAGAAAATTATCGTAATATATATATTCTTTTATGCGATCGTAATCAATGTCTTAAAGAGTGCATAAAGGTGTTACTTGGGTGTGCGCAGCGCTCAGGACGTGACTGCCACGTCACCTGGGACTCGTTGTCCATCCCGGGAACGCTTCTGCTGATATCTGATATCCAATCTGCCTGCCCGACGGCCACCACACACTCGAGCGCTCTGTAGGGGCCGATATGTGTGAAGCGCATGCGTCCGAAAGGAGACGTTCTGACGAGGAGGGGGGATGAGGCCTGGGGAGCTTACTCGATCTCCCTAGCGCGTTTGGTCTCCTTTCCCACACACACGCGAGCGAGCCGATGATCGTGTCTTGTCGCTTGTCTGCTTTGCACTCTTACACATACACACGTACGCATCGGAGGTGCCTCGAGTGCAATGGGCAGCAATTATGCTGCCTTCTTGCCATGATTATGGCGAGGGCATGCAGCAGCAGCAGCAGCAGCAGCAGCAGCATGGCATATGCACGGCAGGGAAACAAATGGCCATGGGAAGCAATTACGGCGTACGCGGGTCGGTCGTTTTTCGCTCGAATCCGCCGGAAAGATTTCAATTACCTCACTGCCACTCTGCTGCTACCACTCGTGCCGGCCATCGCGTTCGGGAGTCGTTGAACCGGGCGTGAACTGTTCCGCATCCGTTGGGGAATTAGTTACGGGGATGATTTTTTGGAGGACGTACCTGAAACGAAAGGTGTTATAATTAATGTAGTTATGGACAAATTTGGCGCAGCGGTTGTTTCACCACGGTTTGGATTACAGATGAGACATTCTGCATATCCAGAACACTTAGCGTGGAAGTACATAGTATATCATGATTTATAATGTTTTCTAGGGTTAGTTGCTGAACAAGTATGACCTAATTTTAGATGCATTAAAGCATCGATTCGTCGGCATGAAATTAACGATGCAAGCAGATGGCAGCAATGGTCAAGGTCAATTCATAACCACCAAATACCAATCAAGTCGAGTAATTTTTTAGTACCAAAATTTGATCGATTAGCTCCTTTTTGTCGATGCCAATATTTTTTTAAAATTTAAAAACTATCCTACGACTAAAGAAACAATCCTCCAGCATTTGTTACCCCCATCTCCCAGTCGTTTGACGTTTGTCAAACGATCTCGCTTGGATCAACAAAAATGGACACCCAAAAAAGGACATAACGCACTTCTAAGCGAAGTGCTTTTCGCCTCCCCGGAGACACTTCTAGGCTCTCGGTCGGTCTAAGCACACACTCCGCACACAATTTCCACGCTCCCCTTCACTTGCCTCCCGATTCCATCGATTCTAATATGACGCGGCACCGCAGGCGACGAGGCGTAAGTGACCGCAATATTAATGGCACCGGTGTCAGAAACCGGCACATCATTTATTTTCACAATCAATCAAACGAACCCCCGAGAGAAGCAGAAGAAGCGGTTCAGTGCCAGAGAGACCCGGTGAGGTTCTCCGGAATAAATATTTACATTCTTATAAAAACACATTCCGGAATGGATTCCGATCGGGTCCCACTTTCTCCGTCCCACCGGTGGGTTGGGGGGCGGAGGATCGCTAGCGCCCGATAAGGTGTCGTTTAACAAATTACGAAACGACTCGCTAGACGTAGAGAGACCCACAGTGGACCCATACTGTGTTTGTGTGTGCGTGTGTCTTCGCGAGAGAGAGAGAGAGAGAGAGAGAGAGAGAGAGAGATCGGACTACCCTTTTTCGGTGGTGTTGGTTGTGTCCGATGATTAATTCTCGCCCGAGAACGACGACGCATGGAAGAGTCGGGCCGGGGATCAGGCCGGGTGCAATTATCAACTCCCCAAGAATGCTAATCAGCGAACCACCACTTCTCGCACACTCGCCCCACCACGATCGATGATGTTCCGGTTTCCTTCTCCAGTCCAGGCGGTAAAAGGGTTACCCCACCAAAAGCACCTGTGGTAAAAAGGGGGAGGGGAAGAGGATGAGGGCAAAAACCCATTCCGCAAACATCCTAAAACGATGGAAAGCCTTTGAGTATCTGGCTTTGATTTTTATGCTTTTTAACGACCCCGTCAAAGGTTGGGGAAACCCGATGCCCCCTTCCTTCCTCCCCCTCGGTTGGAGTGCGCGTCCCGGGGGCCCCATATTAGGCGCGTACCCGGGCCCCCATTAAGATGTGGTGTTGATTAATGACATTGTTGTGTTGATTGTCTTAAGCACTCCAGTTCTTCCTCTCTCTCTCTCCCCGCGTTGTTGTTGACACTGGTTGTTGTTGGTTGTTAAATGTGTGTTTTCACGACATCCACACCCGTGATGGAGGGGAAAGAGAAGGGGGGAATGTTTTTCTGTTTGCGCAAAAAGGGAGCCCCCGCTTGGGTGATGATTCCCTTCTGCGGTGGTGGTGGCGAGAAGAGCCACAGGAGTAAACATATAATTTCACGATCGAATAGTGGCTGAGGAGGGATGTTTTTTTACGCCCCGGGTTTGGTTTGGTTGGGTCCTTTGGCCGGAGGAGATATTCAAAAATAAAAACTAAGCAACCTCCCTCGTCGTAACGATCGGGGAGGAAAAACAAATGCGGCAGCAATGCGGTTGAAGCGTTTGTCAAACATTATGGTGTGAGTGAATTTTTTTCCCTTCGTATTTTTATTGCCACAGCAAATGGACCGTTTTTAAAGCGACCCGAGTTTTGATTATTTACTGCACCGAAAAAACATGTTCACCCTGGATCCATATCTAATTGCGAATCCCGCCGGGAACCCGGCAAATCGTGACACGGTTTTCTGATGCACCAAATGACACTCTTTCTCCAGATGCAATTGGCACAATCGTCTCGCACGACGTACGCGAAGCGAAGAAGGTACGCGATTGTAAAAGTAGCTAAACTACCCTGCCCTGCTCACTCTCTCTCGCTCTGTTTCTATCTCTCTATGCGAGGCTCATCGCCCGCACGAAGGCACACTCGGCTGGAACTACCGGGTATAACTCTTGTTAATGCCTATAAATTATCTTAATGAACATCTCACCTTGTCTGATAAAGTTATGGTTAAGGAAGCACGTCATGGCATACAGCCAGAAATGTGTGTTTTTTGCCACGAAACTCCGACTGGATGGCCTTACGTAACTATCGCGAGTGGATAGTGGGTGATGAGCGCAGAAAGGAAGGAAGAACCGCTCTTCAACCAGTCGAGCTTGACTTGATTCGTCTCTAGTTTCTGAAGCGTTTTCCAAGCCGTGGAAAGAACTTTTCTTCCTCCCAGCTCCATCCACCGGGTTCGTTGGGCTTTCTGCCAAGCCAACCTAGCGCCGAATCAAACGCGCGAAGGAGTTTACATCAAAAAGTTAAATTATTGCAAGCTGCCAGTGAAAGATGTCGCTCACTCTTCCTCTCTCACTGTGTCTCTCTATCTCTCTTTCTCTCGAAGGCTCTATGTATGCAGAGCAGAGCTCCAGGGAGAAGGTAAAACGTGTTTTCGCTGATTTTTACAACCCGATTATTCTTAGCAGATTATGTGACTCCACTTCTAGGATGCACTTTGACGCGAAAACAAAAAAAAAAGAATACAAAGAAAACTGGTTTGTTGCCTTCCTTTCCTTTTCCCCGTTGCATGTAGAACGATCGTGCCCCAATGCCAACGCGCTTGATGGGTCGTGGGAGAGGCTTTTCGATGGTTTGTTGTTTGTGTGGCAGAAAGCGATCGGAAATAGTCCATAAAGTTGTGGATTTGCGAAAGTGGTACGCTTTGAACGGGTGATTTTAGATAAGCCGCACCGTCGCACAAATCGTGGCACGTTTGCCGTCATCAAATATGGATCGACTTGAGAACTGGAACGAATAAAAAAAAAATAAATTGAATTCAATTTAATTTTTAAATTAATAAACAATTTTTTGTGACCGGTCAGAATAGTAGCTTAGAAATCATTAAGTAGGCTATGCCTTCTTCGGCTTTCGGGCTTCTTCAAATAATCAAAATGTATGTTAAACATGATCAATATTCACAGTAGCACATAAAAAAAACTGAAATAATAACAACCCAATTATCAGAAATTATGAAATAATATTCATTCCCTTTCTCTTCAACCGCCCCACCGAGCAAACATCAATCATTTGAAGGTCACCTCTTCTCGCTGCTCATTTCGCAGCAATCAATTTGAAATATGATAATTTAATACATCTTTTATGCTCTCCCGAGATGACTCAGCGGTTGTTTTCTGTGTTTCTTCGGCACACTGAAAAACCTTCCATTTCCTTCCAAAAATATGAACGTTTCGCGCTCGAAGTGCATTGGCTCTGCAGTTCACGCTGCACACCCCACGAAAGCTCTTTCGACGTCAACTGACTGTGTTTTGGGGGTGCGATTTGGACGGACGCGTCGTGTTTCCTCCGCTCCCCAATCACCGTCGCGATTGTCCGTTCATTTATTTTTCATCGCAACATCCATCATCGCGCGGTGGATTGCGCACACGGGTTGAAATCCCAGTGCGGCGACCTCGACAGCGAAACCACAAACCACCACCACCACCACCACCACCACCACCACCACCAGCGGCACCCCCGAAGGGACATGATGTTCGAGATTATGCGTCCTCCCCGGCATCGTCCCCCCTAATCATTTCATCCCACTGCAAAACGGAACTCTCCACGGGCAGCAGCAGCAGCAGCAGACTTGCGAGTGAGAGTAACCCGATTCGATATAAATTCATAGTGAAATGAGCTGTCCTATAAATATTATTAAAAATTAATTGAAATTCTATCTGTCGGATTTTATTTGCGGATTTCGCTTCGCGTGGCCCTCGGTGTTCTTTCTCTCTTTCTCCCTCGCCGAACCGTGCTGGGTGGGCGCCGGAGAGATCGTACCGAGCCCGATGGCAATGGCCGGCGGCCGTGTGCTCGCAGCAGGTGGGTTCATCCGCTGTGTTCGCGTGAATACCGCCGCGGTTGTGATGAAGAGGGACATCGGAATGAATCGGACGCAAAAAAAACAGGTAAAACGCATGGAAAAAAAACGGGAAGCGACAAGCTTTCGATCAATATATCCGTGAAAAATACGCAAAACATTCCTCGCGCTCCGTGGCGATTCCGGGCTGACGGAGGTATTTGAAGCGATTCGGGCTTCACTTTTTATTGATCTCACGCGGCTGCCAACAACACGGTGTAAAACGGGCGTTTCGCACCTCACCGATATCGATTCGATGGTGGTTACCCCGGGTGGAAGAGTCCTCACTGTCATTTGTCAGTTAATTTGTTGAGCTTTTGTGGAAAAGAATATGGACAGCATTCATACATAGTATTCATTTGCCACAACGGATTGATTCCGGTCGGGTGTGAAATTTGTGTTTCTCTTCCCTAGAAAATATTATTTTACACGTAAATTTCTCACACAAACAGAGCATAGCAATGATAGCAAACGTCAACCGACCCACACCGATGATTGGGTTAAAAACATTCAAAACATTAACTCCCCCAGCTTATCAGACTCGTAAAGTACTCAACAAAACCAGCACAGGCTTCTTTCCTGATCGCATTAAAGGGCAAAAAAAGGAACACATTTTTTCCATCGCGAGTCTGCGTACGACTCCACGAATGCTCAGCATGCGACGAAACACACGCACACTGATAGCAGGACGTTATCCGCAGGACATGGAAGCTGGCCACATTAAAGATCGCACCGAGTTTTATTCACACCGTGGCGAAGCGCGACAACAAAAAGCTCCCCGCAAACCTCGATGACATTTAAATAATCAACACGTGCTGGGAAGGGTGGCGGGAGGAGAGCGCAGGGGTAGTTCCACTAGTCTGCGTTTGCAGTGAAGCAGCTTTTTTGTTATTTGTCCGTACCCGGGTTGTGGCTTGGCTCGAAATGACCTAGAGGCGATCCGGAAGGCACCACAATAACGAGCTCGATTTATTGTTTCTTTGAAGTGGGAAATTTTTATTCAACCGTTGCCATATGAGAAAGGCAGAGAAATTTAAATTGCATCAAAAAATGATGCAAAATAATATTTCAAAAATTCGATGAGCGTATTTGGAGTTGAGTATCTGTTGAAAAAAAAAGAAGCTTTTTGTTATTTTAATTCATTAAATAAAACACGCCTCAATAACGAACTTCCGCCTCACCGGTGGCACCATGGCTGGGCGCGTACTAGATAATCCTCGCACAGACGGATGCTTGAAAGCGAGAAGTACATTGTGATCATTTTTATACGCGCTCAAATATCGAACACTCGTCACACGACTTTGCACTTATGCCTCTTCAGTCCCACTGGAGCTTCGAACGGTGCTTTTTTTTGCGCTACAAAATAAAAACACCCACCCCTATTCGGGTGCATTCTGCGTGGTAAAACTGCAGCATCCCTTTATTCCCGTGGCAGTTGTCGATAATGATTCGCCAGACTGGAAATATTCTGCCGCACACGAAAGAGCGCAACGACGACTATCGTGCGGCGTGCCCAATGAATCGCGCCCCACTGTTATGTCTGCACCGGATGATAATAATGATGAGTTGCGCGAAGCGGAAACGAGAAACTCTGCAGCAGCAACCGAGCCCAAGTTTCCGTGCCCGTGTGCACCGCCATTAAACGGGGCTCTCCGATTTGGGCGTTTTGAAAGCCTGCGGCACTCGCGAGGGCAAGTGCAGTCAACACAGCGCAAGGATACGCAAAGGTGCGTCGTCGGTCGTCGGTTTATCTCGTCTCACAGCCCACGCTGGAGTGTGTGAGCGAAGTCAGGACGACCACCATCGATAAACGTTTGATTGATTTTCGATGTAGACTCGAAAAAGGACCCTTGAGTTGGGTAGGTACGGTGTGCCGAAGGTTTAGGATGTGGCTTGATAAAATGTCAAAACTGAAACCTTACTGACACATGCAGCAAAATACGCTTAAGTGCTTTTTGAAATATTTAAAGCAATGATTAAGATTACCAGCAGGAAATAAAAACAAATCCAACAAAAGCGTGATGATCTTCTTTAGTCTGGCTCATAAAATCGTGCAAAATTTGCTTGCCACCTCGGGGGTTCCCCAAAAGTATGTATCCACATCATATTCATTAAAAACTAATTAATCCGGAACCGTTCTTAGTTCGCTTGGCCGCCGCCGCTACTATACTTATCTGCGCGATCTGGCGTTGCAAACAAAAGCCTTCACGAGCCGAAGTCAAACGACGGGGGATGGTAAATAGTGTTAACAGTTCTTACACCCGCCCGAAATGTTTTCCTCCCGGGGTGCGAAACGAACTAAATGCACCTTGCACGTTGCACATGCAATACGCTCATCAGCAGAACGAGCATGCCCCGATTGTTACAAATCGAGTTGGCATTGTCTTTTCGAAATCTGGTTTCGATCGTGGGAGATTCGTATGAAGGGGCCTAAGGTGGCGGAAGCCTCCCGAATTGGGTCGTGTTTAAGAAATGAATATTCCGATCTTACGAAATTAAGCTCAATTAATAACCGATTAGGAGGTTCGAGCACAACAACGGATGGTTTTAGCTAATTTCAATTTCAAAACAAGCTGTTCTTAATTTTTGCTTAAAACCTCATTCCTAAAGCGATGAAAATGGAACAGTACAAAACAGCATTTCATTAACGCTCTCTAGCTTTTTGGTTGAGGAGAGAAACATTATCACATCGCTCCACCGAGTGGAATTTTCATTAAATCATTTCCCCACCAATCGAATTTTCACAGCTAGCAAATCGGTTCCCATTTGATTTGTGTGATTGCATAAAGCCCCACAAACAACGGGCAGTCGAAAACAAACGTGGAAAACCTCTTTCTCACCGTCAAGAAAAAAAAAAACAAACGCAATCGCGAGCCATGGGAGTGAAAAATGAAACTGAAAACTTGCTCCAATTCCATTCCCAGCGTATTTCCTAGACGCACAGTAGCTTAATTATCTGCCTTTTGAGAAGTGCTGTGTTTATTTTTCACATTGTAACCCCTTGCAGGTTGGGTCGTTTGTGTTTATTGCTGATGGATTGTGTGACACTTTGCGGCACGATTTGATAAGCACGATGAAAGGCTTCCCTGTTGCGGAAAGCACCGATGCAACGGATTGCGAGTGCGGGTTATTTAATAAATTGTTTCTTGCAGCTCTAAAAAGCTGCACTACTACGATGATCTCGGCCCGTATAATGATGATAAATATTGGCAGGAGGAATCGTCGAGGGAAAAATGTGCATCCGCAGTCCGCAAAAGAAGAAGCATCATGCATCAATAAAGCCCAATGCAGTCGATGGCGTTAAACACCATCGTCAACACTCCCAAGGGAAGCTGGGAAGCCGAGTAGACGCAACTGCAGTCACCTCTGCAAAAAGCTGCCTCTCCTCACTAATGATACTGCAGTTTTTGTTCGTGGTGGATTAGCGTCACACACCAGACCGCAGAGACTGCCCCAGTTGGGAGCGGGAGTGGATTTTGGGGTTCTGTATCGGTATTTCGAGGGCACTAGCCGCTAGCTACTCTCGGGGACGACGAGCGCTGCACAAAAATGCTGCAAACTCATGCTTGCAACGAAACGATAGAACGTGCCCGGGAGCAGTCAAGGCGCTTGTGTAATGCATTATGTTTAAATGTCGTACCCGTCGCCCGCACCGAAGTTTTGCAAAAAGTAATCAACAAGTTGAACGATGATTTATGACGATTATTTACACACTTGTCGCCCAGCATCATGATGGTCCGAAAGTTTGGTCGCAGCCCGGGATTATAGATGACCTCAGGCCTGTCAATAACCGTCGTGTTTTCGAGCAACCACAAGACGGTGTCGTGTTTGTTGGCTGTATGTGACATTACGGGGAATAGTTTATGCGTTCGATGGAAACTAATCTTCTGGAGACAAGAAGTACTCGTCTAAAATTCCCCATCATCATCATGTTCGTTGTTCGAAAATCCTAGAAAAAAATGCGTCTAAAGATATCTCGACTGGACTGCTGCGCTTCGTATTAATAGTAGGCTGAGAAAAAAAAAGAAACAACCCCGCACGTGTGATGTGTCCCTGTTCGCCTGAGGGAGGAGATTAAAATATGGACACCGGAGTCGCTCCCAGTTTCCATTCTAAACTCTCGTTTTCAAATCTCCTTCCGGCCATCGCTCGCGGGGAGTGGGCTGAAAAAGCTAACCTCAAAAAAAGGACGCAACGGTGCACAGAAGTTTCGACCGGTGGCGCGGAGTCGTTGTGCTGTGCGACACGATAGCGATCACGGGAACGCGGAGACACGCATGCGACAATTAATCTTATTCGGGGTTGGGATTTTTTGTTTTGTTCCTTTTCGTTTCTATTAGGTTGCCTCGTCCGATCGTCACCATAGAAAACCGCTAAACACACACACACACGCACATCCAGAAAGCGACAGGAAACGCAGCATCCCACTCGGGCCACAGGTAGAACGCGACTCGGGTGTACCTCATAAATTACCCTTTTGCTCCACGGCACACGGAGGCGCGCGCGTGTGGTGTTGGACGTTTTCCAAACACCTCACACCCAGAAGTTCTAGAAATGTGTCTCTCCCAGCAGCAGCAGGAGCAGCAGCAGCAGCAGCAGCTAAAAGAGATCGAACCGGACTGATTAGCACCCGAGCACGCAATCGTTGTAGAACGCTTTTAATTATTTCATTAATTAAATGTCGCTCGGGTGGGTTAACGCGAACGATGGCCCGCTCTCTAAGCCACACAGCAACACAGCGCCGGTGGTCCATCGATCGGCTACGACTTCGAAAGCTCCTCTCACCTGATTATGGAACCGCCGTTTGTTAGGTTTGAGAGTTGCATTTAATGGCCCACAGTTCGTTCGTTACCTCCTTCCGAAGCGCTTCTGAAACGCCGAATGAATGCTGGTGGGTGGTTGCCTTTTTTTCGTTATTAAATTTCCGATCACTATCAGCCGGGAGAGGACGAACGAAAAGCGCGCACGTTGGCCCATA
>JXWZ01008882.1:0-12320 GCA_000956215.1 Anopheles farauti No. 4
CACGATCGAACGACTTTTGTGCACCTTCGAACGCTTGACAGTACCGACGGTCGCCATATTGGCATTCTGCTCACCAAGCCTCCCCATCTCTCACGCACTCTCGTTCCAGACTGGAAAGCATTTTCATCGAACATCACTTTTGATAAAAGCTTTTAACCATAAATTTCGATTAGATTTGGAATTAAATACGTGAGTATCGGGTCCGCTCAGGCGGCGTGCGCCGGGTGCACAGCACGTGCGTACTCTAACTTCATTTCTTTTTCCCCCGCCGCTGTCCGGTTGCCCGTCATCAACACAAAACCAGACAATTACTAGCTCCCAACATTGTACAGAAGCACTATCTACCTAGCGGGTTCGCTCAGGATTCACATCGAGTAAGTAGTGCGAGGGCGGTCCGCGAACGCGTATATGCTAACTTCTCAACTTCCGCACGTCAACAGGAAATTGAACACTGCTACTACCACGGCACGGTTAAAGACTATCCGGGAGCTAGTGCAGCCTTCCACACCTGCAACGGTGTCAGTGGTGTGATACACGTCGGTAATGAAACGTTTGTTATTCATCCATTTTACGGAGGTGATTTATCGGTATGTTATTGTTCCATCTGCGAATCTGGTTTCGGTCCATGCGAAGTGTGAGCTGATCGTGACGCACTGCTAGGCGCCTGGTTAAGTGCCAAACAGCCCTCTCGCAATGTCAGCAGCACGATCGGCGAGCGTTGGACACACGCGCCTGAGACCTACCACCGTGTTTTTTTATTTTGCTAAAAAAACTCCACCCCGTTCGTTTCAGCAGAAACATCCACATGTTATCTTTGAAGCACGTACAAAATCAAATAAAGGCTGTGCGAACTCCGGCAACCTCGAGTGGCGGACGCGCTCGATACGCCGCGGCAGCAGCCACCATGCCGGGCTGGTCGAGCTGATCGATCGCAACGGTGCCGGTCGGTACCGGCGGGACGTGCGCGAAACCACCAAGTACATCGAAACGGCCCTCATTATCGACAAGGCGATGTTCCAGAAGCGCAACGGCAGCACCCGGACGGAGGTAGTCCACGACGCCATACAGGTGGCTAACATCGCTGATCTGGTACGTTTTGTGTTTTTTTGTTGCTGTCCCCGGACGTGTCCGCTCGTGTTTCATGCCCGCCGTTCCCTTTTCCCGCAGTACTTTCGAACGCTGAACACACGCGTGTCCGTTGTATATATCGAGACGTGGCAGGGCCAGAACCAGGCCCAAATCGACGGTGGGAAAGATATTAGCAAAGCAATATCCCAGTTTAACGACTATACATCTAGGAATTTGTATAAAATAGATAAAGATACGACCCAGCTGCTGACGTAAGTATTTGCATTGGGCGTTCCTATTCACGCCTCCCGCGACTAACACCGCGCACAAACACTTGCACGTTCCAGTGGCGAAACCTTCGCTGGCGGTGAGGTCGGCATGTCCGTGCCGGAGACGGTCTGCACACCGAAAGCGGTCGGCATCAGCGTCGATATGAACCCGTACGAGCCGCACCTGCTCGCCGGCACGATGGCGCACATGATAGGTCACAACATCGGCATGGGCCACGACGATAACCGTAAGCGTGCCGACAACGTCGGAGCAGCTGTACCGGATCGTAACTTCCACTCTCTGTATGTTTTGCTCCAGGGGACGAGTGCATCTGTCGCGACTGGCACGGCTGCATCATGTCGCAATCGATCGTGGGCCTGGAGAACGTCCAGCCGTACAAGTTCTCCGAGTGCAGCCGACTAGACTACATCGACGCGCTGCGCATCGGGCACGGTCTCTGTCTGCTGAACAAGCCGAACGAGGTAAGCTAGACGAGTGCGGGAGTTGGTGCAAACGTTTCAGCAGCGATGTACAACTCGTGGACATTTCTTACCACGCCCCACGTCTGCCCGCAGGTGGAGCTGCGCAAAAACTGCGGCAACGGCATCGTCGAGGACGACGAGGAGTGCGACTGCGGCAGTGCGCTCGACTGCGACAAGACGGATCCGTGCTGCGACGGTATCACGTGCAAGCTAAAAAAGGAGTCCCAGTGCGCCACCGGGCCCTGCTGTGATAAATGTATTCTAAAGCCTCCGGGCGTCATCTGTCGCGATGCGCACAACGAGTGCGACCTACCGGAGTACTGCAACGGCGAGTCCGGCCAGTGCCCGCCCGATGTACATAAGAAGAACGGCAACCCGTGCGGGATGAACTCGACCGGCTTCTCCACAGGTAAGGGCGCCGGGGGTTTGGGCTGCAGCCGTGCCGAGGTCCTCAGCTTATGTCATGCAAAACTTTCGTCCGCGCAGGATACTGCTTCAATGGCGTCTGTCCGACGCAGGCGGCCCAGTGCGAGCGGATCTGGGGCTACAGTGGCACCGGTGCCGATCGCGTCTGCTACGAGCAGTTCAACTCGAAGGGCTCCATCAACGGCCATTGCGGCAAGGACAGCAACGCCAACTACATCAAGTGCGAGCCAGAGTAAGTTCGTGATGCGTGTTGCATTATGGCGAACCATCGTAATGAGACCTGTCTCCCTCCCATCTCGCCACTCATAGAAACATCCAGTGCGGTTCGCTGCAGTGCAAGGATGGCGATCGTACACCAGTCGAGGACTGCAGCGAACACCTGTACTCCCGGGCCATCATCTCCATACGCGGCACGGAGTACGAATGCAAGTAAGTGTTGTGCGCAGCCTGACCCGACCGGGGAGTACGACGCTGACGGAAAGCCAAACCCCTCTCTCCTGACATTTAGGTCTATCACTGGGACATCAACCAACTCGAACACACCACCGTTCGGGCTGGTGCGGGACGGTACACCGTGTGGCGATAATCTAATCTGCGTCAATCAAACATGCGTCAGTATCTTTCCGTACATCGATCAAACAAAGTGTCCGACGAACCACAACAACCTCGAATGCTCCGGCAATGGGGTAAGTAGGGTGAGCCTAACGGTGAGATACACGCATCGAGTATAACCAATCATGCACGATTCCTTTTGGAGCGGTACATTGAAGTAGCGCCGACCGAACTTGCGATCGCATCCGATCCGTCTTTGGTCCGCTGCTTTAAATGGCTTCACTCTCCAGCAGTGAGTCACTCAGTCACAGACTTAGGGGACACTCGTTCCAAAGCCTAAGATGCTTCGAAAAAACAGGCGCACAGGGCCCGATTCATCACGCAACCGTCACCAACGTCTTCCACTCCCCAGGACTGTACGAACAACAACAAATGCTTCTGCAAGTTTGGCTGGACCGGGCCGGATTGCTCAATACAGGCGCATATCACACCAACGCCCCCATCGCAGATCACGTCCACCACGCCGGGCAGCACCATCGTCATGGAGAAGAAAACGACTCGTTACGGTAAGTCGACCCGTTGCCCATGCCAGCTAGAGTGTGTTTTTTGTTTTGCGTTTTGTTTCGTTTCGGTTTTGTTTTTGCACCGCACAGGCCGGCGCATATCCTCGTGGATATTCCCTGCCTGCCGTGGTTGGCCTTTCCGTTCGTGTTAGCGATTGGTTTCGACGTTTTTTGACGCTTATATCAACGGGTTTCGGTTCATTATTTGGTTCGTTTTGCTTTCGGTTTTGTTTGGAAGAAAAACACACAACCGTTTTCTGTAGCTGTATATTCACCTCTGTCTGTGTGTGTGTGCGTGTATATATGTAACGGCAGCTATGTCTACTACAAGAGTGCGGTTCGACTAAACAGTAGAAGACGTCTTCTACGAAACGAAGACATACGCTCGCACCCAGTTACAGTAACAGAAACAGAAGCTTACCAAAACAAGATCCCCCAAAAGCCTAAACTCGTAGGATACAATACCTCTCAGACAGATAACCAGATTTCCTCACATCAGCCATTCAGCAGCAGCTGAAAGAGGACGTGCCGTTCCCTGCCTACAGCGATACTCTCCACTCCATGCACACATTCGTATGTAGTCGTACAACATGCTCACGTACTCACGTACAACTATACTAGGCCACCGTCATAATCCACTGCGCGTCATTAAGCATCCAGTTCCAGCTACAACTCTGTGCGTAGGGTGTCGCTTAACTCGTCTAGCACTGAAGCACTGAGCGATGTATCTGTGCGCGTGTCTGTGTGTGCCGTGTGTCTGTGTGTGCCTGTGTGAGCAAACACGTTATCACAGGTTGGCCATGTTAGTGGTTTGCCCACCGACGCACGATAGGTCACATCTCGTCAGGTCCCATCGCCAGGTCTTGTAGACGTACATCGAAGTTTCCAAGACCTACAGCAGCATCCAAACCAGCTTAACACTGAACTCCAAACAGCTGATACCGCTAACAACGTATGACAATGGTAATCGTCACCCTTCTACTTCCCAGTAAACGACACTCACACACATCACCATAAATAGAGTCGGTAGTATATTGTAGTTCCGGCAAGTGTAGCATCGATCATCCTTTAGCTTGTTGAATCTGGGGCTGTCAGTGGTGCATTGGTACACTACTATTGCGAACAATGGCAACAACTTCGATGACGGTGAAATAATATCTTAAACGAACCCCCCAAAAGCAACCCCTACCTCTTCCGACTCGTTGACAACAACGCACTCAGTGCATAAGAATCGCCCTAATCTTCACTAACAGGAGCTGTCAAATTACTGATATCGAAACACCGTGTTTTCGCGCACATCTATCTCACATCTCTCCGCTATAAAAAAATATCTCTCTTTCTTTCTTTCTCCCATTCTTCTTTCTTCTTTGCCTACCCGTCACTCAACGTACAAAATACCGCCACGGCCCGTAAACCACCTTAAATCCACATCACCTTCATTGCGAACTTGTTTCCAACCGACCTTCGTAAACTGTGCACTGTGGGGCACGTTTGTTTTTTTTTGACGCATACGTATGTTTGTTTGTGTGCGTGTGTCTGTCTATGAAATTTGATTTGATCGTTCTTCCGGACCCCGACCCCGTGTCGAACCAACGCGTACAAACATTTGCTCATCGATGATCTCTACTGCTATCTCGCCCATAAAATGGCGACCGATGCAAATACACACATGCACACGCATACACGCATGCCTTAAATAAATAAAATGTCGTCAATTCAATTCAAACTCATCGCTAAACAAACAAATACATATCGCTTCTCCCAATATCTCGGGAATGTGATGCCGGGTGTTCACGATGATGGTGATGGTGGTTGGTGGTTGTTGGTGGTGATGGTGGTGGCGGCCGCTATGAAATTGGATTCCGAAACGCTGCAAAACATATGCAAAAACAAAAAACAAAACAACAACACGAAAACAAACCGAATCTCAAAATAACAAAACAAAAAATTAAAACACACAAAAAAAAACACCCATTGCAACTGCGACACACGGCGGCGGCCCATGTACACTGCGGGATTACGGCGCGTAGATTACGACCAGGGTAAAGTGAGCACCTTGGCCATGGTAATCATGTTAGTGGTTATCGTCAAATGTGTCTTCCTTTGTTTCGCGTTAATGGCTGTTTGCTACAGGTATGAACTGAACCCACCTACTTTGCTGTTGTTGTTTCTTAATTGTCAAAAAAAAAAAAATCTGTCACTCTCATCCAAACCAAACCAAGAGCTCTAAAAGCTCGCTCTGTCTCTGTCCCATGTGTAACCTATGTGTGCTTGTCATGTAAAATAAGATGAAGAAAAAAAACGCAAAAGAAAAGAAAACCAAGCACCGACAAACGTACTGCCTCTTTCGCCTTTCACGAAGCGCCTGTCAAATTTGATCGGAGCGCTCTTCCATGTTCCTTTTCTCTCTTTCTGTTTCTATGTCTATCCGTTTCTCTCTAACTATTTCAATATTCAGCCCGGCATACTAAGAGGCTGACGTTTTCTCCACAATCTTATTATTTATGACTTCTCCCCGGTGCTTGCAGTTGTGAGGTTTCACTAGCGAAATGCACTGTTTGACATTTCGAACGGCGAAACAAGCGACATTTGCTGGATGTACTGTCGCGGTTGTATTTTTTCTTCTCATTTTAAATGCTCTTACATAAAACTGTTGGCAATCTGTTTGAGATATTGTGTGCAAATGTTTCCACACATTTCCGTTATTGGAATTCACACGCATTAACGCTTAACATCAATGGCATCCATTTTGGCAAAGATGTGCGTGGCTTAGTCCGGGCAGTACGTCAGTGCGACGGCTGTCATAATAAGGCTGTTAAACTCAAAACAACCTGTTTCCTTTACTTCCGCCTGTCCACATTCATCACTGCTCCACAGCTCATTCCACTCATCGAGCGTTCCGCCATTTTCGTTCGTTATCTTTCATTTGATATTCCAATGTCTTATTTGTTTCTCCTTCTTTTTTTTTTTTTGTTTCGTATGTCCTTTCCAACGCCAAATTCCAGAGCCCCTAAAATTATTCCCGACAAGCCTGCGACGGTCCCAACACATAGGCGAACCGCTCACAAACCGAGAGCCGGCCTGAACACACACGTTTAGCAGAGGAATTGGAATGAATGGACGGAGCAAAAAAATAAAATAAAAACATGTTAAGTAGTATGGCCTGATGGGATTGGTTGATACGGCAAGGTTGAGATGGTTACAAGGGTTTCACCAATATGGAGCGTTCAAGTGTCAATTCATGTATCGGAAAAGCTTTAGAAATCACTAGGCTCTACGTAGGTTTAATACTGGTGATACTGTTTAAAATCCCAGTTTCGTTTCTCAATGTCACATTAGGCGGTTGAAGAACCCACTAGCTATTGTAGAGATCGAGGATGGTGTTAAATAAATGGTAGAATATAAAAAAGCAGATTGAATAAAATTCCTACATTGTTGCGTTTCTCCTAGTTTTTTTTTCCAAAAATAAGGAAAACCCCAAAACCAACTAGCTCTTCTAACCATTTTAACCAGCTATAAAATTGAAACCAAAATGATATAAATTTTTTTAAAATTATAACAACCTATGTACTAAGCAACGCACCAAAGAAAAGGCCGAAATTCGTGCCGTGGAGTTTAGCCGATTGTGACAGCTTTCTCCCAGCTTTTCCATTTGCTATCCTTCACGCCTGTGCGCTCTTCGTTGTATCCTCTATCAATGTGTTAGCTTCCTAACTTACCGCAATACCAGTGCGGATGCAGCCAAATTGACTGACAACATCCATACCGCAACAGACACTGTCATCCTTTTGTTTATAATTTCGTTTCCTGTTTTATTTACCGAAAGCTGTTCATGTCACTGTTACTCTCAATCATATTATAGCCACCCTTGCAATAGTAACATTTTGTCAATGTGTCAATGTTTGCACATACACACACATACATACACGAACATATCCTTGCCATTAGCTAGACCGGTACCTTTCATCTTCTCTTGCCAATTCCTTCTCCTTATCTTCTGATAAGGAGCCATTGCGTTAATTTAATTATCTATTTCGCTTCGGTTTAAATTATTCTACTTTCACATGCAAAACCTTCATTGTTACCTTCTTCCCATTTGTTCCTATACATTATTATTTTTTTATTTTTTTTTCCCTAAGACTTTTTTATTTTTTTATTTAATTATAAGTTACACAATTTTATTGTTTTATAACTTTCCAAAACATATTGAAACCTTCTCCAACCGAACCCATCATTTCACCGTTTTCTTACTACCTGTTTGTATCGAGTGTAACTGCATATACATAATACAATATGTATATAGATATTTATATACGTTTATTCTTTTGCATATGTTTACTTTCGTATGACGTGTTGATGTGTTGTGTGCCGTGTAATTCTGTGAATCTGTGCCTATTGTTTACTTGCATTGGAAAGTACGTTGCAAACAATTAAAAAAAAACAAATAAATCAACAAAATTCTTACAAACCATGTCTCACTCACGTTTCACTATCTGTCTGTCTGTCTGTCTCTCTCTCTGTCTGTCTCTTTCTCTCTCTCTCTCTACTCCTTCCATTGTTTATTCTGCTGTGTATTTTCATATCTGTTGTGTACGATGATGCCTCTTCGTCTCACTTTGCACACTTGTATCGCTCCTTTGTGTTTCCGTTTGGTTCTCGTTCATTACTTCTATGATGAGTACTTGCGTTTGTTCATAAATGTGTTAGATATAATCCAAAACCATAAATCCTATATTCTTGCTACGTAAAACGTTGACAACATCGTCTTGAAGCTGTATATGTAAAAAGAATTCTTACTGAACGCATATTTCGCCAATGCGAAAGATGCACATTTTCCCTCTACAACGCTTCGTCTAATCAGTATATAATTCTATCGAGCAACAAATGCTCTTGATTCACTATGCCCTGCTTCACTTTTTATATTGCACATTTTTAGCTATAAATACGATCACACGGTGTAATTGACCCTTCCCGTCCAACCACACCGTGCCGCCCAGCTGGTTTGGTTTTAATCGTTTTCTGATTTCTTTCGGCTCTTCTCTCCGTCCACCTCGAACATACCCGACAGCTGTGATTCTTTCTTTGAATTAATAGAATCAATGCAACATTCCAACCATCTGTTAAACACACTCGAGTTCATAACGTATGAAAAGGGTCCACTACATTTACAAGTTTCGCACAGTGCACAAGAGTATAACGCAGTATAAGTCGCGCAAACGTCAAACGAAAAGTAAAGTACTACTGTCACTCATATGTCCAAACGTCGTTTCACAGTGTAATGCACAGCTTAATCTAACGATAAAGAGGAAAAAAATAATTAAAGGTATATCTTTTGGAAGCAAACAAAAACTTCGCTTATGGGAACGTGCGCATCCATATTTGATTTTTACAATTTCACTGAAGTTTTCTAAAATTGCCTTCAATGATGAACACTTCAATTAAAACCGTTTTTTTATAAGATAATCTTCTTCTTTGGTGTAGCGGCCGAAGTCACGCTTACCGATTCACCGGCTAGTTAGTCACTCCTCCCTAGGGGGAGACGATCCAAATGGGATCATGGTACCGCTCCTGTCGTGTGAAAGACCGACGCCGCTAGCATTACACCACCGGGCCTTTTGAAAGATAATATGAAAATTAATTTACTCGCCATGTTGATTTTTTATTTTCGGCCCTGACCTTTGCTTCCCGGGTGTTGATTGCAGTGTGTTTTTCCTCGGCAATATGCTTTGTTCATTATTTTCCCGGTATCAATGTGAAGGTCAAACGAAAACAGATTATTTGATCATCGTGAAATTGAAGTGAACTTCATCGGAATGCTGTTGCGCTGCATCACAGGCACAGGTCCGAAATGAAAGTGCTACTCACAAAAGCTGACAAACAACTCTTTTCATTTTATCCTTCATGTTGCGATTACTCGACACCCATATGTGCAAAAAAAAAACAATACACAGAAAAAAGACTCATCCTGCCTCGCTCTCAACATGCCGCCCATGTAGCTGCGTTTGAAGCGGCAATCGCGTTCTTTTTTTGTGTTGAATTATTTTGGGTCCAAAGTTCATCTTTGGTTTGCCTGGGTGTGTGTGTGTGTATGTGTATTTTGTTCGCCGAAGCCCGTTTTCGATACGTGTTGCTG
Organism: Anopheles farauti No. 4; assembly: GCA_000956215.1. Taxonomy (NCBI): domain Eukaryota; kingdom Metazoa; phylum Arthropoda; class Insecta; order Diptera; family Culicidae; genus Anopheles; species Anopheles farauti No. 4. The sequence goes on from JXWZ01008882.1 coordinate 9,495, forward strand.
GTGCATAACTGCAAACAGCACAGGGACGCCTTCCGGTCAGAACAACAACCTTTCAGCGCTGGCACACCGATGGTTGCCACGCTCACACACACACACACACACACACAACGGCAGGTCCACCCGGGCACACCCGGTATGTTACATACGCACGTCTGACGTTAGCATTGCTTTGATCTCGTCGAGCATTTTCGCAGATTTTTCTCTATGTCCAGCTACAGCTTGATAGGTGGACTCCGGCCCTGTGTAGTCCTACTTTTCCCTCACGCTCCTCATCGCACGCCATGTTTTGCACACTGTCAAGGACACCAAACAGTTGACATCCCTTTCCTTTCATGCTGTTTAAACGGTTGACCTTCGATTCTTTGTGATGTTTTTTAAGCTATTCCGTTGCTCGAAACTCTGTTCCGAATTGCCCAACTACGCTGGAACATGTGCGGGATAACAGTGTCCTGGGAATCCTAAATCCGTGCATATGACAAATATAGCTATGCTGAAAATAGTACGCTGATGATCTCGGCGCTATAAACGGTTCGAGTCAATTTTAAATGTTTAGATAGATACTGGCTCCCACATCTATGTATGTCAACACTTGCTCCACTTCAACTAGACTTTGAGCGTCAGCGAATCGTTGGTATCGTCTTTCTAGGTAGTAGTAGAGGATGATAAACTTTCCACTTTGGTTCGTTTCATGTTCATGGGCAACAGCACAAAACTAAACCAACACCATGAAGATTACCATTGTCATATCGAACGGAAAGCACACAAACACAAATGTTCTCGTACATCCTGTGATGTGAATGGCCGGTGATGGTAGACACCAGTGAAACTCCAGCTGGCGAATCTGCAGCCATCGACATTAAATCTTTCTCCACGAACGCGTTGGCCGCTCGCTAACTATGCGGCTGTATTTCTCTTGCGTCGTCGTCGTCAACTTGTCGATAGTTCACAACCTCATCAAAGTTTCGCAGTCACTGATTCCCGCACTACTCATCCTAGCTGACATAATGTAGTATGTAAGGGAACGACATCTCTGAAGCAGCTCTGCGTCCTACATATCACCGTCAGGTCGTAGCCTCTCGCACACATCCAAACACCGTACAGACCATACCAGTCGAACAACAATGCATAAACAAAAAAACACACACATTCACATACGCGCACTCGTTCGAACCGTATACTCAGAGGCGACCGAAAGCGAGCAACCATCTTAACCTTCACGACAGATAGAGTAATCTAGTTAAAGTGATGTGCGAGATACTGCGTGGTAGCTCTCAGTTTGCTTAGTCGTTTTGAATTAAGTTCGTAATCTTTTGTTTTACTTTTTATTTCGGTACGTTTAAAAACTAACTTATCAAACTTCCAAGCGATACATGATGTGAACATTACTAAACTTTTCTCTTCTCTTTCTTTTCTTTCTTTGCCTCGAAATAAATCAACCGTAAATGAAACGAAACGAAAACCCAAAAACAACAACTACAACATTGAAACTAAACAACGACATTACAAATGAACTGCATGAATTGGAAATCCAACTACTTTACCGAAACACACGTATACACACTGACACACGTACCCAATCATATTTGCAAACACACCCACACGCGTGAGCGTGTGTCTTGTGCATTTCTATCACTCAAAATGGCGGCCAATGTAAACACCCTTGCCATATTTCTTAACGTCATCACTGTTATACATCTGTTATACGTCACTAATGTAATAACGCATACCAATTGCCAACCTTCAAATGTACAAAAAACACTCGAATGAACATCAATGTGTTCACGCACTTGCGCGTGTGTGTTGTTCGTGCGTGAACACAATACGGAATGGAACACTGAACTACGCACGACTATCGCGAATGTGAACAAATAATTTAAAAACAAACAAACACAACACACACAACACGTAATACATTCCCTCCGAACTGGATCTACGATAATCGACCACTGAAAATGAATGCAAACGCAAAAAAAAATGGGAATCAACCGCACCTACAGCCAACTACCACGGCTCAAACACAGTGTTTCTAGTCGGTGTTTTAATGTCGGTTGTTGGGGGTGTTTTTATAACGTTTGCTCTGATGGCTTTGTGCTACAGGTCAGTTGTAGTACATAATAACTTCTCCTTGTGCCTAAGGTTAGTGACTTTTTCCGTTTTTGTTCATTCGTTTTTCATTTTTATTCACAAACCAAATATTTGCTACTACTAGTAACTACTGCTGCTACTACCTTCTAACCAAAAAATAAAAAAATACACACACTAGTACTAATACTACTACTACTAATGCTACTACTACTTCTACTACCTCCACCTGTTGCGATACTGTTACTTCTGCCACTCTCTCAAACTACTCTTCTCTGCCTCCTCTGACTCCTACTGAATCAAACTCTTTCCGTTTCAACAAAAGAAACCCAACCCAACAAATATACCCCCTTCTATCGATCTATACTATCCCTATTGCCCCTGTTGCCTCTTCTAGAACAGTTACTTGCTCACTAACAGTCACGACGTTCAAGACTACTAGGCCACTACCTATCGACAATCTTCTCCTACACTTTCCGGCTCCTGGAAAGTCGTTTTCAATTTTAAAGAAAATAGTTTCTTCTTCTAACCACTCTCTTCCAAAACGATAAACACTAGTACTATCCACCCTCTCTGCACTAACCTTTGCTCATTCTGCTTGAACCTTGAGCGAGAAAGCAATCCTAAAGTTGAACTCACCCGCTCAAACACTCACCCAATTCTACCGACTGTGTACCGTGTGGCCAAGAGACGAACTCTCTCTTTCTCTCTCTCTCTCTCTCTCTCTCTCTCTCTCTCTCTCTC
>JXWZ01008885.1:0-13088 GCA_000956215.1 Anopheles farauti No. 4
ATCAACAATTGCCCACAGCGAGCGAAGCGAACATTATACGCAGGGCAGGTCGTGAAGCGTCAACAATTGAGTACAACGAGAAACACGTTGCCTGTAAAACACTGAAGAAACGTAGGAAAAAACATTCCTCTTCCTCTTCTGTCTCTGATTTCACCAATCACAACAGCAGGGAAGTACAGCAGCAGCGTAATTTAAAGCGGCAACTTCGTCAGCAGCAGCACCGCTACTACCGCCAGCAGAAAGCCGGGTTCGCCACGAGTAGCAGCTTTGTCAGTGGTAGTGCTAACGACAACAGCCAGGGTTCGGTTTCGAATTGCTGCCGACGGAACGATAGTAACGGCCCCGACGTCGTCAGTGTTAACGGCAGTCGACGCAACATGACAACCGACACGAGACGGCGCGTGAAGCTGTACGCCCTGAACGCAGATCGCCAGTGGGACGATCGGGGAACGGGGCACGTCACATCCAGCTACGTTGATCGCGTTAAAGGCGTGTCGTTGCTTGTGCACGCTGAGAATGATGGTTCAATGTTGCTGGAGAGCAAAATCCACTCGGACACAGTTTATCACAAACAGCAGGACACGCTGATCGTGTGGAGCGAGGGTGACAACTTCGATCTAGCGTTAAGCTTCCAGGAGAAGGCCGGCTGCGATGAGATATGGGAAAAAATATGTCAGGTTCAGGGAAAGGATCCGTCCGTCGAGATTACGCAGGATATCGTGGAAGAGTCGGAGGACGAGCGGTTCGAGGATATGTCTGATTCGGCACCGCCGATCGAGCTGCCGCCTTGCGAGCTGAGCCGGTTGGAGGACATTTCGGAGGTGATTGCTAGCGCGCTCACATCCGCGATCCGCAAGGACAAGCTGGCGACGGCGATCGAATCGGAGAACTACATCAAGAAGCTGCTCGGGCTGTTCCACGTGTGTGAGGACCTGGATAATCAGGAGGGGTTACACTATCTGTATGAGATCTTCAAGAACATCTTCCTGCTGAACAAAAACGGTCTGTTTGAGATCATGTTTGCTGAGGATACGATCTTCGACGTGGTCGGCTGTCTCGAATTCGACCCGTCCGGTAATCCGCCGAAAAACCACCGACAGTATCTGCGTAAGTTGGTCAAGTTTCGTGAGGCAATACCGATCCGCAACATGGACCTGTTGGCGAAGATCCACCAGACTTACCGGGTGCAGTATATCCAGGACATAGTGCTACCGGCGCCGTCCGTGTTCGATGACAACATGCTCAACACGCTGTCGTCGTTCATCTTCTTCAACAAAGTGGAAATTGTGACGCTCATCCAGGAGGACGATAAGTTTCTAGATGAACTGTTCGCGCTGCTGACCGATCCGCAGACGCCCGATTCGAAGCGACGCGACAGCATCTTGTTCCTGAAGGAGTTCTGCAATTTTGCCCAGTACCTGCAGCCCCAGGGGAAGGACACGTTCTTCAAAACGCTTATCAACTTGGGTGTGCTGCCAGCGCTGGAAATAACACTGGCCATCAACGAGAAGCGCACGAAGTCCGCCTCGATCGACATACTATCCACCATCGTGGAGTATTCGCCGTCGGTCGTGCGTGACTACACCCTGCAACAGTATAACAACTCCGACTCGGATGAAGTAAGCGGAAAATCGATGAGACGAAGGAACAGCGACCTATTTACCCTAATATTTTATTTCATTTCTACTCTAGGACCAAACGCTGATTAATATTGCCATCGAACAGTTGCTCTCCGATTCGGAGCCGGAACTAGGGGGTGCCGTACAGTTGATGACTGTGTTGCGTATTCTGCTCGATCCGGAAAACATGCTGAACTCGACAAATAAGTCGGAAAAGTCGGATTTCCTCAATTTCTTCTACAAACAGAGCATACAGACCCTCATCGGTATGGAATTTGGAAATTTACATTCTCTTTTAAAGAAACTCTTCATGCGGTGTGTTTCATTCATGCATTTTCTTTTTTTTGGAAATATCTACTCAAAACAGCACCTCTTCTGCGACACACACAGTCAGACAAACCGACAAACGAGGACTATCATGTGGTACAGCTGTTGGGTGTGGTGTTGGAATTACTTTCGTTCTGCGTGGAACATCACACCTACCACATCAAGAACTTTATCATCAACAAGGATCTACTGCGGAAGGTGCTCGTGCTGATGAATAGCGTGCACACGTTCCTCGTACTGGGTGCACTCCGATTTCTGCGCAAAATAGTTTCTCTTAAGGACGAATTTTACAACAGGCGAGTAGTGTAGCTAATGCATACCGATCTGTTGATTTGCAACAGATTTGTTAGAGCATCCGGTACCCAGCTTGAGAGCAATCAATTGAAAAATAATTGAAACATTAACTCCATTGCAGGCATATTGTGAAGGGAAATCTGTTCGCGCCAGTTGTTGAGGCGTTCATTCGAAACGACGGTCGCTACAATCTGTTGGAGTCAGCCATTTTGGAGTTGTTCGAGTTTATCCGGCTTGAGGATATAAAGTCACTGTACACGTACTTCGTGGAGAGCTTTGGCAAATTTTTCGACGACGTACAGTACGTGCAGACGTTCAAGACTCTGAAAAGCAAATACGATCAACAGCAAGACCGGCTGAAGGAGAAGGAAAAGGGCAATCTGGACAGGTTGGTTTATTCCTTATGGATTTACTATAAGGCGTTTGAATAACACGTATCGTTCTGTATACTTTCCTAGCGTTCCTTCCATTTTGCGAAACAGTAATCGCTATCGACGGGATCAACGACAAATGGACGAGGACGAAGAGATATGGTTTAACGAGGAGGAAGACTATTCCGAAAGCGCAGGCAAGGCAGGTGCACCGGAACTCGACACAACGATGGGTAAGTAGTGGTCATTCTTCGTTAACTTTGATGGACATTGCTTTTTGACAATTGAGGTCAGCTACTAGTGAGCTAGTGGTCGTACAATGTCGTGTAGTTTTTTTTCTTTTGTATATTGCCTTAAGAAATGCCGTTCATTGCCCTACAACAATTATACACAATTTTTCTTATTTTTTTCTTTTCGTAACGTAGGCAGTAACGTCTGTCGTTGTTTAATCGGCATACTAGATTTTTTTTATCATCGCTGCCGGTTAGACACTTCTATATTTATACATTTGTTTTTTTAATGTGCGTTATCCAACGCTTTTATTTGATGATATAAATTTATTTCAAATAGATTCATGCAATGTTCAAACAATTTGAAACAAAACAATTGTGCCTAGCATTTGCTTTCTCTTAAGTCTAAACATTTTTTTGGAATGTTTTTTTTTGTTGTTCCAGGTAAAATGTTTGAAAAGAAAGCGATGGACACCGCGAGCAGTTTGAACGGGCCGAAATACGGCAGTGGCGGTGTGTCAACGGTACAGTCGCATCAGTTATCCTCACAGCTGCACGTCACGGCTACAGCTACGTCTGCTGACGATGTGGCAACAGCCTCCCACATGCTAAACATTAATAATGGTACCGAGGTCGGTGATGAGAGTGGACACTCTGCAGTGGCTCATCTACAGTCATCGACGTCGTCGCTGGATCCAAGCAGTCTTTCACATGCGGTCGCACAGGCTGCAGCTGCAGCAGCTGCTGCTGCGGCAGCGGCAGTGGCAAACAACAATGGCCTTCCTTCGTCGTCGGTTTCGGTGGACACGAGTCACCAGAAAGAGCATCAGGTTCTCGGTGGTGGTGGCGGCGATGACGGTGCAAACTTGACTCCTGCCGACGAGTCCGCCCTTGATGATGCCAACAGTTTGGTGGTGAGCGCGCTCGGCGAGAGTGACCTGTCCTCTGTTTATCAGCTACAACCGGCTCCCGCCTCAACAGCAACTGCTGCCAGCGATATCGACGAACAGGACACTTCGCTACCGAACGATACGAACAATCACAGCAGTCCCGCTTCTTCTTTGTCGTCCATTCCGGCTACCGAGCAGCAACAGTGCAGCACCAGCACATACACGAGCCACACAAGCACAAGCGCAGAGGTAGCACATGCGGTAAGCTCTGGAAAGTCTGATACTGGCAGTGTCCAAGAATCTGCAGACAGCAGCAACGCGTCGAAGGAAGCTGTTGAATCTCTTGTTGGTAGCACGGATGAAGTAGTCGTGAAGCGAATATCAGGAGACAGAGGCAATGGAGACGATGCAAACATCAAGCTCATGGTAGGCGGAAATGATACTGATATTAATTCGAGTGTGGCAGAAGGTAGCGAGAGCAACATCAACGCCACTTCCCTTACTACAATGGAAACGGATGAGTGTGGCGACGCCGAACAATCTGATCCCGCCAGCAGTACGGAACGGTCGTGCAATGATGATGCGAATGGCTCGGACATGATGAGTGTCACGGCGTCGTCATCATCGTCCGTGTTAACAACACCCGTCCTGGACTCTGCACCTGCCGTGGAAGAACCATCCGGTACAGCGGCGGATTTTTCACATCAGGAAACTTTATTACTGTCCTCCGCTACTGCCACTATTTCCTCTACTGTCACGTCTGTAGTTAGTGGTTTGAAAAAGGTAATTAAATGAGATTATAGAGATAAAAAAAATATCATCGGCTTGTGGCTAACCGAAACGTTTTGATTCGTTTATAGGGGTTGGTTGACTACGAAGGAGATTCTGACGAAGAGGAGGACGATGAGGACAGTAGTAGTCCGGCACAAAAGAAGGCGAGAATAGCATAGCACCATTCGGCCTCTTTGCACGCAGATTATCCTTACAAACAACGCCATCATTCAGCATCATCTGAGGCGGGTAGCGTAACTATGAATAATTTTAATACTACTATTAGATGCAGCACTACTACTACGACTGCGGCAGTAGCGGTGACTAATACTACCATCATTAGTTCGGCTGCCGCACCTTCCGCCGATGTTCATACACCGTCTTCGGCGTTGTTTTCGTCGCCACCTTCGCCTTGCACGTTCGAAACGGGAGAGTTCGGAGAGCATATGCAAGATTGTAAGAACGACGCTAGTGATCGGACGGCAACTGACGGAGAAAGAGACTGTTCGTCGTACGTGATGGAAGTGGAATCAACTAACGATGCTCCTGCTGCTACCGGCACCCAAGCGGTCGGTGAAAACTGAGCAGGCAGGAACGTGCCCCCTTCGTTTGAGGAAGAATTTGTAAAGAAAATACTTTCATCTCATACATACATATATAAACAATAACATTTGTATCCTATTTCTTAACCGGCCGACCGTCTGTGTGTGTGGAGGTTAAACGTTTTGCGCGTAGATCGGATAAATACGATTACGACGATGAACTAACCTTTTCAATGCCTGCCTGTATCTGCCTGCCTACTGCTGCTAATGCCGATGCCGATGCCTCCACCATATTGCAATTGGGATCAAAAGGAATGAGTGTTTGTTTTGCCGCATCAGTTATGTACATAGGTACGTGTGTACATAACATTTCATGTATACACATTCGGCACTAAAAAGTGAGAACAACTCTGTTTGGTAAAGATGGTTGAAATGGATTGAATTTTTCCTGCTTTTTGGTTTTCTTTCGTTAGCGCAGCGAGCACTGCACGTTCTGAAATATGTGGTTTGAATATTTGGAAATTGTTATGCGTTTTGAATTTGATTTAATTTTGCAGTGTACGACATAGAGACGCAAAACAGGTAATGATGTAAATGTAGCTTTACAATCGTAATGTTTTGTTGTAGTGAGTTGATACTGGAACGCCTTTGTAATACTGGAATGAGGATATAATAGAAAGACCTATCTAAAATTATGGGACTGTGTTGTCACAACAATGCAGCAAAAACTATTTTAAAGTTAAGTGACTGTCTGGTGAGATTTTACGTGATGAAAACAATCCAGTTTACTGTTGCTTACTAGCAACTATTGTCTATTCGGATGCTACAAAGTGTTTTGCCTATTTGTAGTTGAGACTATGATTAGCACGAATTTGTATTATTATTCTTACATTATTTGTTATACCCAAGTCAGGATAGTCATTACTATCCATTGTGCCAGGGGTAGCGAATCAAGAATTGATTGTACAAATAACAACTGAATTGTCTCTTTTGAAAAGCGTTTTCATATGTTATGATCGGATAAACGCACATCAAACGCATATCGAGTATTCGATTGCTAAAATGAGAAAAAAGTGTACAAATTGGATTGTATGCAAATCATTGTCGATGGATTGTTGATGGATCGTCGTTCAGCGGTTTTTATGTCGTTATGTCGTGCATTCGGAATTCCTCCTAATGTTGTGCTTTTAAAACGCGAATTGTCGTCCGTCGCCGGCAGTTGTTCCAGACAAATGAATTTAACATACCCCGGAGAGTGTTCTGATCACCGAAAGGATTTCCTTTATATCGCTGAAGTGGAGTGCGTAACCTTTTTTCATTAATCTCAACATTTACTCTGCTCGGCAAGCTCTATTGCTCCGTAGAGGTCCACAAAAATATTTCATCCATTTTTTAACAAAGTATTCTAAACGTGTGCTGTCTCGCGATCGAAAATAAACTCAAAATGAATGAAATTTAATGGAATATACCTTTTGCGGATCGATCGAGTTTGTTGCTCAAGGTTTAAAGCTTCTCGTTTGCAGAGACACGTGTCACACATTGCAGAATGTCTTTGCAAAAGAAAAGCTTTTACGTATGGTACCCCCAATTTGATTATATTAGAAAGACTACGATTCTGTATGAAGTGAGTTACTAATGGTATATCTTACTATACTTTCCTAGATGAAAAGCAAGCTCCAACCTAACAGAAATTATCTTTTGCGCAACTGACCTAAACAAAGAGTTCATAATCGCGTGTTCGGAATTACATTCTCTATTGCTTTTGAAAAAAAAAGCTTGTGATGTTTTTGGTTGGCACCGTTGGCAAATATTTCGCCTTACGATGTCTGCTTGTTCTCCATTTATGAAAGTATTGCAAATGAACTATATCTTTGTACATAAAATTTTCCTATCCCGGGTGGGATTTTAACATTTTCTACTGCGATACAATAGTGTGACAAGGAGAAGCGAATGGAAATCGTTTAAAACTGAACAGAAGCACGTATGTGGTGAAGTATGTATTATTTTGCGGTAGGTGCGTGTAGCTATTGCGATCTGAAACAGTAACGCTGCTTGGTACCAAAAGCAATTCTTTATCGGTGATTGGACATTTGACTGCGCGTGTTTAAAATGTGCTAGAAGTAATGAAAACCCTAATCATATGAAGAATCGCTTCTTACCGAGGATGATGGTTTTTCATTGCTTTTGTAGAAACATTTCAGCCCTTTTATAAGTGCAGATAACACAACTCCCTGCAGTGAGGACGGGGTAGCGTTAATTAGAAAAAGTTAAAATGATTAGGGACAGTTGAGAGTAAGCTATGATCTAATGTAATAAAGCCTATAAATAATTGAATGCCGATTAAGCGTAAAGAAACAAAAAACGAAACACGTTCACATTCTATTTAAAAACAATGTGGGTTTAAAACGGTAATAGAACTTTATTTAACAAATTCGAATTCGATCATTGTCCCTGTAATATCCTGCTCTATATGTGTGTAGCATGCCACGAAAGGTCTCGCTGAGGTTGAGGTACACGGCATAAGCAAGCGTTGCACGGTTGAGTGTGTGAAAGGTGGGCACCAGAGGATATGAACTATGATCCTCGAATTGAAGGCTTTTAAGCATATATTCATTCGTATCGTTAAGTCTACGCCGCGTACTGATTAGCAGCACGACAAAAAATTAAATTTTTTGATCGCTGAATTATTTGACATAAGGTGCGCGGGCATGGTGAAAATAGGGAGCGCGTTCGGCGGACGTTGAAGAGATTGAAATAAAATTCTAAGTAAACATTATATGTTATGTATAATGTGTAAAAAAGCAGCTTAACTTCTACATTACATTGGCTCTGAACTGTAGGTAAAAACATGTTTGGAAACTAATTAGCAGGCGGCAGGTACCAGGGTATAGGCACGCTCGTGGAAACTACGCATCCGTGGGGGTTCGGGATGGGTGCGATTTATCATTTTCTTGTAATACAATCAATCGACCGTGTGATGTGATTCGCAAATAGTTACGCCCGGCGTATGTACCTTTCAGCCGCTATACAGTAAAGCGCTAAAATGGCAAAAACAGAAATGCAAAATCGAAAAAAATTGTCAAAAACATGAAATAAGTTGTGTGAGCGCGTTGCTATTGTATGTTTGTGTGTGTGTGGTGTGTCACGGTGACAGTGGCACGGCGATTGTGAAACAAACAGATACAAGAACATAATGATATATAAGTAGTAATTGGAAATTAGTAGTATCGCACGCGGCCCTGACGCTAAACGTCACTTCCCGTTGGCGAAGCGAATGAAATAATACAAAAAGGTTTAAACAGTAAAACAAAGATACGGAAAGGAAATGAACGGAAAAAAACGGAAAATCATATAAAAAAGAATACAAACAAACGGATGAAAAATTTAACAGTGAGTCTTTGTTTGTGTTTTACTCGTGTTGAGAAAATGAGCCATCAGTAATCATTCTATTGATATCGTAAAATCCAAGACCAATAATTTATGATGACTTACGAAAAGAAAAAAATATGACTACGTATGTACAACAGTCGCTTCTGCCGCTTCTGACTCTGAATTCTTGTCGGAAAATTTCGTCAATTTTCAATCGTAAACTACGTTCGAATCTGGCTGAGTCACCTTGGCCCTCAACATGCTGCAAACAACAATCAAAAGGGCCCGACAAATATTTCCGTCTCCATGGCAACAAGTTATAGGAAAACAAATTCAACTGTACTTTGGTTGCTTATAGGGTCTCTAAAAATGTGATATTGACATTTTCTGACCAAAACACGTACATACTGGTCCTACGAATATTGGACGAATATTTATCAACTATTCGTTTTTTAATAGTGAACATAACCTAATTAAAGTTTGCATTAAAAGACAAAAAAAGTAATGGCGGAGGATAATTCCTGGGTGTTTGATTCATTGGTCTGTTTTTTGCACGGTCCCGTATGGAATGCGCCACTGCAGACTTTCATCGAAGATAAATCGATTAGTAAGTAGCGAAAATTTTAAAACAAAATCGTAATAAACGAAACTAATGTTTTGTTTACTTCGTTGGATAGTTTTTGATCCCAACCTACAACCGGATGAGAGTAATCCAGAATATCGTAAAGTGCACGATGAGTACAAGAACCTTGTGGACTATATGCTCGGTTCGTTCATGGAGGAGATGCAAATTACGCCAGAACAGTTTGAGTTTGCCTGCCTGGAGGGACGCCATGTCGCTAGTCTCGGTGCTGGGAGGGCGGCATCTGCGGGTGCGGTTGGTGACGATCGAGGATCGGATCAGTCCGGTGCCAACACGTTCTCCTTTCATCAGGGGCTGTTCCAGCAGATTTGGGCCGCCAACGATATACGCATATTCATACGCATGATGGTGCAGCGCAACGTCGAATTGCAACTGCAAGCACTCGATTTAATAGAGCGCCGGTCGCAAAGTTTACCCAAATCGGAGGAAGCATCCGAAGCAGTAGGTGGCCTCGCAGCGGACGAGGAAGCACGAATCATCTTGCCTGAGCGGGATCAGGAAGATACGCCCGTGGAAAGAGACATAGAGTTGGATATACTGAAGTCGGTGGAAAACGAACTGAAGCCTCTGGGAACGCATGGTGGTGAAGATGTACCATCGATTAAACGGGCCGTTTTGGAGAACGCTCTTGACGACGAGCTTGGCGATAGTGATAAGTTTCAGCGTTTGAATTTGTTCTTCGACCAAGAAAAGGTGCGATGGCGAGTGCTTTTAGTGCACGAAGGTAAATAATTGAACACTTTTCCATTCAACCTTTTTAGATCAATGCCGAAGATATGAAAGCACGTCAGGAATATTTGCGATCGCAGCGGGACAAGATTCTGACCATCAAGAAGCAGGCTCGTGCGCGCCAACTGAACGAAACGATTCGTAAGAACGAGCGGCCTGCATCGGCACAGGTTGCACAGAAGTTTCTCGACGGCGAGACCGAATCGGTCTCAGTTGAACCGCCCGAAGGATCGCTGCAGCTTCGGAAGATGTTGGCCCAGCGGCTACGGGACGAGGTGGCCATCGATAAGCAGTGAACATAGTATCGGGTTAAGGGAAAAAAGCGGTCTAGGAACCAATGGCACAGCTTTACCCATTCTCGTACGGTGGTTATCAGTAGCTCGATCGATATAAGTGGAGGTCGTCATTCATGTATGTAAAAACATAGTTGACGTGCATGTAAGCTGAATGCTCTAGCGAGATTACGGTGATTAGAGGAAAGGGTTATCAATCACTAATGTTTATTGAAGTCATTGCACAGTATGAAGCTATTTTTTGTTTTTGTTTTTTTTTTTAGTAAAAATATTGCGTCGTCAGATAAAAGAGCATTTTCATATCAATCAATGAACGACGCATAACTATACCAACAACGGAAATTATTCTCTACAGGTAAATTGATTCGCACCGTGTCAGCCTTTTAAAAGTTTCGTGACTAATAAAGATTCCGACGCTGGACGCAACACAAAATTTGATCCATAGATGGTGGTTCTGAAGAAAGAAAATTTTCCAAAAGGCACTCGTACTACTTGCCTGATTTACGTGACCTTTACTCCGTTTTAAAATTCGTTTCTTTCAGCACTGTTTTGTTGAACGTCGGAACACAAAACACGCTCGTTCGCTTATCTTTCCAAAGATCCGTCGCACTGATTTATTTATGTTTGTGTTTTTGTGTGTACTCGTCTGCTTGTAAGCCACCGCACTGTTCTTGCTGCACACCGACCGATGATTTAGTGTTTGTTGTAAAGTTTGCTCCCCCTGACTACCCTCGGTTTGTTTTTTGTTCTATTCTTATTACTCTTAAACATTAGTGGTAATGATTCTTTAGTTTACTCACAATGATTCGTTTGCTCTTCGGACCACGCACGCACCTAGCCTATGTACCGAAGCCGAAAGTGCGGCTGCTTTCTTCACCGGTTTTGCTTGGTTTTCTTCGGTTTCCAAAAAATGACATTTACCGCTTGTGTCAGTGTCTGCTTAGGTAATGGTGGTAGCTTTCCTAATCTCAAGCGCCAGCGATTGCAGTGGACTGTTTGGGATTCATTGGGACTTGGGCCAATCGTCGTCTGCTACTTCATAGCTAGCATAAAAGTGCAGTGATTAGTTGAATTCTCATCAAACAGCGCTACGTTTTGATTGCAGTAATCTGCGTTCTACTAGGTCCATTCTAATGAGGCATTTCTTAAACGATTCACATAAATAAATAACGACTTTTGCTTTAGCTACGGAAGCTTATGGGTTTGAGTATGTGATTAAAGGACATATCATGAGACGAAAAAAAACCAACCAAGTACCAGCGCAATGGAGCCGTAACAACAGGGCGCTCCATCTTACGTACTCATATAATAACACTCACTCACACTGTGTTCAATGCGAGGGTGCTGCTCTATAATTTTATTAATAGTCGATTTTGTATTTCATAGAAACTCCAAATTTAGTACTCGTTGCTGGCTGTGTGAGTGCATGAGTGCTGTGTTTTCTTCTATTGGTTGAATTCTATACTAACGACTGTCACGACTTATCCTGCATTACACACTAGCTTTTCATACGTTTTTCATTCCTAGTCAAGCTTCCCCACGGAGACACCTCCACAGTAAAACTCCGCCTTCGTGCAGCATATTCAATGGTCTAGGCTTGACGTGCTACTAAACAACGATACTGGGATGTTTTGCACAAGGATGTGTGACAAGGATTCATATACTCAACACTGCACAAAGTCACAATCACACACAGCTGTAGGTGCAATTGTACGGAATAATTATTAGGTATCGTGTGTCTACGGGTCTGTGTCTATTGTTCGGAATATCACGCTAGTTTTTGTCTATCTGTATATAGCGTAGCTAGCAGTTTACCGGTGTCTGGGTGCGGAGTTTGTTCGCTTAATATGGTAAGAATCATAAATCAATCTGGAATAACTTAAGTAATATGCTGGGCGTATGGTATACTTTGTTCGATTTTGTTTTTTTTTAATTTATCCCACATAGTAATCACTTCAGCCCAACAAATTTCCTTAGAAGAACCTGGTTAATACACGAGTAGTATGTCTTAACGAAGTTTAATGGTATTGGTAGGTCGGAATTGGTAGTGGTAGGAGATAGTTATAGTAGTAGCAGTTTAGACAGAGGGTAGTAGTTGTAAGCAGCAGTAATTGCCTGCACTTGCCGTATCGTACACTACTCCCTCATGTTCTCATTGTTGGAAACGGTGCGTGACTATTTCTGTGTGGCATGTAACATCCAAACACATCATCCAAAACGAAATCGCTCACAAACGACGACTAGCTACGGCACTAGCTGGATGACACTGTTGACAGCTATTAGCACGGGAATAGACATGTCCATAAGATCAAAAGTCACAACAATTTCCACTTGCTTTCTGTTCGTCCGGTGCAAACGTGCAAAAAAAAAAACAACCTAAGGCTTACGCGCAGTTGATCCACATCATGGTTACATCAAGTTGTGCATGACGCTGGTCGAGGAGGGAAGGGGCGAGATCGTTTCGTTTGCTGACGTCAGAAACATGACACGCAGTTGAACAGTTGGATGAGCTGCGAGTATTGCGAGCCTAGGGAACAGTTTCAAAGTTTTAAGCAACCTATTTCCGCACGAAACTCCCTCGCAACTCCACGCTTAAGCAGCACAATCAGCTACCGGATTCGCCGCGAGATCCTAACATCAAAACATCCATGGCCTGCTCTAGTTCGTTCATCGCTGTCAGCAGAAACGAGCACGACCTGCTCAACACTAGACACTAGAAGTCACTATTAGTAGTTTTTTTTTTACTTTATGTACGTTCAACGTTCCTGGCCGGTTTAGTTTTTGTTGTTGTCTGCGCTTGCTATTCTCTTCACACAACATTCTGGCATGCAAAAAACACTCACTCACTAGTTTTGCAAATTGCAGCAGTAAAGACGGATAGCACTAAAGAAGATGCTTGGCTTAGTATCTAAAAGTTAAGGTTAGTTTTCTGTTCTTTTTCATATTCACGCTTCTCCAGCGCCTTCCTTCTCTCTTCCATTTTTTCACTTTCTCTCTCTCTCTCTCTCTC
>JXWZ01008888.1:0-13840 GCA_000956215.1 Anopheles farauti No. 4
ATTTTTAATACTTTAAAGTGCACGATAAGCGCAAGAATCAAAGAATCGTTCCGAGAGTGTTTTCTCACGGCAAAGCATCTAACCCCAGCGTGCTACCATTCTGCGACATTAGCCATGAGATAAAGTTATTTGCCGCCGGCGTAATGCGTCATTAAATCTGCCTCGAACCTTTCCGCAGTCTATAGCCGCGTGGAAATCGAGTGAATTCCGCAGTTTGATCGCGATCGAACCGCGTCTGCAGGATTCATGAAGAACGGGCTGGCTAATTCTCTCACTTACACCTTCGACGGGGGTCAGCCAGTGGCAAACGATCCATTCGCACCAGTCGCTGATGGCACATTTAGTAGTAGCTCCCCTCCCTCCGGCACCGGCACCCGTGAACGGTAATGACTCCATTAACCGGTGGCCTAGGATCGATAGGAACCACCGAGCAGATTCACCCAAATGGGTGGCTAATAATCTTTGAATTAGCGTCGCCCGTCGCAATCGGCTGCGCCCGAAGACATTAGGACATTCGGTTGGGAACGCAAACAACGTGGAGGCTGTGCGAGTTGACGAGGAAGAGAATAATAGCAGCAACAGCGACTACAGCAATAACAAAAAAAAACCTCCCACCTCAAACGTACATACACTCCTGGGGAGTGCATTGGCCTTGGGAGCCATCTGGATCTTTGTCGTGGACCGTGTACGAAACGTTCGTATGAAGTATCGGTGGGGCGAAAGCGAAAAAAATTAATTACTCTCCCTTGCCGGGATGATCTTGTGTTAGCAGCGCCTGCGTTCTTTGCATCGTGATGGTCACTGCCGCTACCGTTTGGTGGGGTTGTCGCAATCTTTTCGGATCGCGTGTAGCCGTTTGCCGATCGCGGCCGACGATCAAAATAGATACCTATATTTGCGCCTACCATCCAACCATCGGATGGCTAAGAAACCGACCGAGGAGCTCCGACTGGGAATGCTATACGGCCGCTTTAAGGTCTCGCGAGGAAGGATGATGCTAAAGATTGGCTAAAGTAGACTTTTTATACACCGTTCACATTCGATCTACGCCACTGCGATCGCCATTAACAGTCGAATGGTCACTGATGGAGAACTTTCAATTACATCATCTGAGATAGTATCTGAGTGATGCTCTTTTTGTTTTCGTTTCCCATGTAATTGCTTCGGTTTTCTTCGTTCTCGCGTGAGTTATCGCGTGCGCATTAAATCGTCAAATATTTAATAAGCATAATTTCCTGTCCCTTTCTAGAACAACAAAAGCCCACTGCATTCAGAGTTTCATAAATGTGCACTCTCATTGGATGCAAACTATATAGCAAATCCACATCTAAATTGCCTTTAATGTTGATCTACAAACGCATAAGTTTGTCCTCGACGCAGTGAAAAGAACACGTGTCGTAGTGAATTAAGTGTCTAATTTTCGCTTCCCTGTTTTTCCACAAGCAACCGGCCCATGTCAGGCAAACACGTGATGAGATGGTTTCGTCGAACCATTCGATCGTAGATCAACGATCGCTGGAGCGTCCCATCAACAGACGCACACTTCGCACGCAGACAGTGCCTTCTACCTCTTCGAAAAACAGATTGGAATTTATGCAATGGAAGAAATTCTTCAAACAGGATGACGCCTTAATAAAGCTGTCACTTTTCGTTCGATGTCAAAACGCTCGCACGGAAGGTGCGTTCACCTCGATCATGCCGCGAAGAAATTAACGAACAAACTATCTCCAACAGATGGCGCATTCCATGCGTTAAAGGTAAAGTAGATGTTATGCGTGTGTGCTTGTACTGCCCATCATTCTGATGCTTGCCCAAGTGGAAGCGATTGCTGAAATAAAGCTCAGCCTGTGTAAGGTGATATCATTTAATTAACGGCGGGGTGAGTAAAATGAAAATAAAATAAAATCTTATCCACACGGGGAGACGCATCTTAAGAACGTGTGGGTCAACTGATTACTATAATTTGCATACACACATTTTTCCGTTCCCGTTCTTGTCCCGTTCGGCTGTTACTACCACCATTTAGTGATCATCGCACGCCAAAGCAGAAGTGTGAAAGCCTTGGCACCATCTGAAACCATCTGCAATAGGGTATGCTATGCATCTCACTGCGCCTCGGTGCGGTCAATACATCCTCGTCCTAAAGGTCGCACAAATTTGATGCCCTGTGAAACAATGTTTTAAGAACACAACGAACACACTGCTCCACAGCTCGAGCATCTTCAGTTTTTTGCTCCTGCCTGTTTCATCTGCATATGTGAAATTATCAGACATTCGCCCCAAAGGTAGAAAGCATAAGCACCCCAATTAGCGCCTTTTAAACAGTTTGGACATTTTAATTATAAGTCGGAGAACTCCTTCACGGTAATGCAAGTTTGTAGTTTTCATTCATTGAAGATAGCAATTTTGAATTTACATAATAAAAACAAAGTTTTGAACAAAAAACTGGTCGACTGTAATCGTGTTGCACTGTAAGCATATTAAATAGACGGCACTTTTGATTCTCTTTCATGACACTTATGGTTGAAGAAGCAATGCGTGTCTCAAAAGTTTTCATTTACTGTTTTAATAAATTTTCTTTAATTGATACTATTATTTTTGTGCATAGATTCACGCTGTGGATTTATTACACGCTCCGATATTTATTACTGTTCTATATTTATGATCAACTTCAAAGTTAGTTAGATAATGAAAAAGCTATGTAAAAATAGTAGTTTATTATAGCCAGGAAAAAATACATCATAGTTTCACGTGAATTCCAAAATATGTATATTTGACCACTTTGTTTTAATTTGGTATTGATTGTATGGGAAATGTTTTCTTATTTTGAAGAATTTGAAAACTTTCGTACAAACGACTGAGCATATTTTTGTTTTGTTGACTAACATGTGGCTAAATAGCTTGAAAAAAGTATTGAGGGTAGCTTCAACAAAACATAAAAGACATAATTTTCCATCATATTCTACCATAAACATGATTATGGTTCACTCGATTACAAGTTTTTTTTTAAATCATCAGTACAGTTGCATTGAATAATTTTATATTAATACAATACTAAAACAAGAATTGTCAAAGGTTTGAGTAAATTCTTAATAAATTATTATGAAAAAAATAAAATTACACGCATGGACTAAAAACAAAAATTACAACACTGCATAAAACCATAATTATTAATCGAATTCAACATAAAGATTTAGTAACAATCCTAGTAAATCTTCACAATTCTCACTATTGAGTTATAGTTTCATAAACAACTTTGGATTACGGGACTTTTTTCCATATAAATAGTACCATTTAACCTAAATTGCTAGTACTAGTTAATAGAGTACTTAATTAAAACTCCGCGTTATGTGTTAAAAAAGTATCTAACAACAAAAATTTAACATCGAACAACGAGTGGGGTTTATTTGTTGTAGAAATGGTCATGTCTAGTCGGACTACGTAATTCTATTTTTTTTTCCACTTACTACAATACAATAAGCAAAAATATTGCCGCTCTTGCCGCTCTCTCCGCAGTCACTCTAACCAGAGAGCGAATTATGTTGATTTTGGGCTGGTACTAAAACCGTTAAATTTAGATTTAATATGTGGAATTTTATAATTTTCCAAGACGATTAATATACTTTGCAAGCGTTTATCCAAAAATATAATTTATTTTTGTTGTCAAAAATCAACATACCTTATCATATCGAACCACAAATTTGCAAATCAACGGTACATGAAATGTATAAAATTTTCAGAAAAGTACTAGAAATGCTGAAATCAACATTTACTACGCATAAATAAAACATCTAAAATATTTGATAGTACAATGTTGAAAAATATTTTCATCATTATTTCTAATATTTCCAACCATAGTGTAATCGAAGTGGCTTAATATATTGCCAATAGAATTAATTCATTTTCTTTATTTCACTGTACTTTTTCATCAAATAAATTTACAAATATTATTATAAACGCTTTTTATTGGAACGGTTGATTCCGATGTTCCATTAACTGAATTTTTAAACACCCAGCATACTGACAGCATTACGTCCTAAGTGCTGTCATTTTGCAAAGATTCAGCGGTTTATAAATTTATTGCTCAATAGGGAAGTTTGAAAAAAATTGTTAGTGTTTTATCAAATCCATCATATACAATTTGTAATTTTAAAAGTCCAAAAACATGAGGCTTTATTATTCATATAATTTTACAAAACTGAATGTTTTGAACCAGCACAACAGTTTGCTAATCGATGTCTCTAAGGAAAATACCAACATCTTAAAAAAATTAAATTCTCTTATATTAAAGAGTCGCAATTGTTTGTATTATAAACGAAACTGTATAAAAATCATATGTACCAATTATGCACCAAACAAAAAACAATGGATTTTTACCGTTTTATTAACTCATCTATCTCACTGTCATTTCAAAGCTGTCAAATTAGAAGTTGTTTACAAAATTCGGCATCTGATTTTGCAAAAACATCATCTGCATTTACAACAAGATTTTATTAATTATACCTGAACATACTAGTGATTCACATAAAATTTTACGGTATAATTTAAGCTTAACATCTGCTTTTGTACACTTTCATCTGAAAAGTGTTCTATGTGCTATCTAATTTAATTGTGTTGTTCAAGCCGCTAGATTTACCCTTAGCGAAACTACAGATTTCCAAAAGGTTGATTCTTAAACTATTTTAAAATTTGTGGAAAATGCCAACTCAAAAGAAAAAAGTGAAGAAAACGAAAGAAAGCAATGATAACAAATCTGCGGTCAACGTCAAGCAGGAACCGGAGGAGCTGAAACCCCTCAGCGCGTACGTTGATGACCGGCTGGAACTGCTTCGGCAGGTTTTTTCTTGCGTAAAGCCCAAGGAAATCAAGTACCTTCTGCCGGATTTCTTGGAAGGTAAATCAAACGATGTTATAAAGGAACGTTGTTTGGACGAGCTCCTCGGTATCTCTACGAAACGATTGAATTCCATCATAACCAACACAAAATGCCCAACCGATACGGAATCATCCTCGGAAAATTCGGATGTAGAAAAGGTTGAAGGTATGATACTGAGTGATCAGAACGGAAATGCTGAATACTGATAGGTTACTGTTTCTTTCAGAGCACATTTCATTGGATGAAATTTCTTCGGATTCGGATGTTGAAGCAAGGCGTGCTTTCAAAAGAATTAAAAAAGGTATGAATACATCTTAAACTTAAAGCTCAAAATGATCTTCTGGTACGTAACGAATTTCACAAGTAAGATCCAACACATCCAGATTTGTAGGAACACCGGTAACAATACAATTTCCACTGCGAAGATAGTCAAAATGTCTCCCATAGGCAATCGCACGCTGGATTAGACGCTGTTTCGAAATCATCCGACCATTTGTTTCGTTGATGGGAATCAAGTATTTTCGCAGCATAACTGATTTTGCTTCTTCCGAACAATTCATAACAACGAATACGATACGTAAAGGGTTCATCAACGAAATTTCTAAAGGAAGTTTGGAATTTCCTTCCTGAAGAAGCAATACGATAGCACTGGCGCTAACTTGTTTTGCCGCATAATCTAAACATTTCATAAACGGTATATTGAAACAGAAATCAGGGGCAATTTTGCATGCAGAGTTCTGCAGATTCTCCAGTTGCAATTGGTTTGTGTTTCTCAGATAAGATATTACCTTTTTGAGATTACCAAACGAATGTATAATCACATCCGCTTTTTCGGCGAGCTCTAGAATCTGTTCATCTTCAATTTTCAACAATAACGCTTTTTTTGTAGCTTTCCATTGGTTCGCCGTGTTAACATCTTTCGTTAAGACGGCATCAATGTATTCCTCTATTTTGTCAAATCCATTGGTAAGTAGAGTACTATCAACGGTAGCAATCAACTGAACCTTTTTATCATCATGTTGTCTACTCCGAAAGCATTTGATAATTTCGAGCATTGATTTGAACGGCATGGTTGGGAGTATAACAAAGCTACATCCGTTTTCTGAAATACGTTCATATTCCTCTATGCTTGGCAAGATATTAATATGTTCATTTTCGTACTCTTGTTTTTCACATGCGACAATGCTGTGTGGATCAATTATACCACCACGTTCAATTCGACATGTTAAAAAATTTAAAACATTTCTTTCCACACGTAGTTTGACTAAACCGATCGAAAGAATAGTGTTGGTGCTTAATCCTTGCAGTTGATCGAATTGACTCACATATTTAACTTCATCGAAACACTGACTTTCATAACACATATCGCCCGTCAACGTTATTATTTGCCCTTCTTTTACTGTTATTTGTTTTCTTCCCCTGCAAAATTTTATTCGGGGTTGGGGACCACTTAGCTCACAAATGATGCCCGTCGTCTTTTTCCACGGTAGACATTCTTTTGCGAAGCTTTCGATGGCTTTTCTGGAGCGACTGATCAAAAAATCGATTTCTTCTGCAGAATGAAGACCGCATTCAATGTGGAAAAATGTAACTCCGCCTTGTAACGCAGCTTGAAGATCTTCTAGCTCTGTACTTTTAGTTACTTTCACTGCAAGCTTTTGCCAGAGAAACTCGTTATTCCCACTAAAATTTATCATTTTCTGTTATCAATTTCGTTTCTTTTTAGTTGAAAATAATAAGCAGACCGACGAGAGAAATGGTGATCCGAAATGTAAGTTCAAAAAATCCTTATTAATTTGATTGAATCTAATATTTGCCGTATTGCCTACTACAGCTGAAAAGGAGATGACTGTGCTGGAATTACTTGAACTGCAAGCTCGTGCACGTGCGATTCGCTCACAGCTTGCCCTGGAACCGGTGACGAAAATAGAAATTGATTCCGAACATGAAGGAGAAGACGGTCGCCATGGTGATATCGATACAGACGACGAAATGAAAGATACTCCGAGGGTTAGACATTCTTCTAAAACATCAGAATCGACGAAAAATGGAGACCAATTCAAAAATGAAAAGAATCAACAGCAAACAAAACGGGTTCGATTGAAACGTAATTTCCGTATACGTAAGGTTGGAGAGGAAGATGATGATGACCAGGATGTTTCCAGTAACCCTCCGGATAGTATTCGTGAAAAATCTATGGACCAAGCTATCGAAAATATTGAACCTATCGTAACAGAAGCACAAGAACAGGAAATGGAAAAATCCGAAGTAACCACAGTTTCACCTGAGATGGAACAATCAACCGAACAAGAGCCAGCTGTAACTGAGGGTGAAACCAATGTGCAAGCAGCAGATGATGAAACCCCAGCAAAATCTACACCAGAAGTGTTGGATATTGCCATGAAGGATAATTGCTCAGCAACTGATGATGCCGTTCCTCCGGCACAAGACGCAGAACGCGAAAGCTCCCCAGAAGTTATTCCTGTGGAAGCAAGTCCAGAAACGTTATGCATCTCATCCGACTCGGAAGAGGAACGTTTGGCAAAAGAACGTGCATCGATTTTCGTTCCAAACATTGAAGAACTTGATCGGCAAGCAACGAAACCGCCTACGCCACAGCCGGAAAAACCAAACGAAGACACGGAACCAGAAGAGGGAGAGATCTCGGAAGAAGAGGAAGTACCCGTACCGCCGTGTGAAACTGTAACCGAACAACGGGACGATCCAATCGATGAACCCTCAAACGTGGACTTGTCTACAGCCACAGACACACCACGATCCAATGAAGCCGTTGAAAATGAAAAGCAGTTATCGGAAAATGACCAAGATGGCACACATGACAGAACGGTGGAATCGGATTCCAACCAGAAGGATAACGGAACAAAAGTGCAAACATTATCCTCTGAAAGTGACGGATCAGGATCAGAAAGTGGAAGCAGCTCGTCGGACAGCTCCTCCGAGACAGAAGATGAAGAGGAAGACCAAGAGCCGAAAGTGGAAGCACCGAAACTGGACAACTCTGCACACGACGATGAAGACATTGTCGAGATTCATGATTCTGGCGACGAAACACTGCTGCTCGAAGATAAACCCCCGGAGGAGGAAGCTAAATCCTGGAACTCGCGCTGGCTAAAAAGCAATCGAGTGGCGAAAGTAATGGCCGCCTCTCGGTTAGGTAACAAAGTGCGTGAAAAGTTGAAGAAAAAGAAACAAATCCAACAAGCGGCAGCAGAGCAGCAGCTCCAAGAATCGGCTACCGATAACCCAGACGTGTCGCAATCGTCTCCGAAAACGATTGCCGACCCCATTGCGGAACTGCCCACAAACATTGAGCTCGGTTCGGTCGAGCATTACCGCGAGCTAGTGGCACAGCAAGAAAACAAGGAATAAGCGTTGTTGTCATAATTACTTCCTGCATGTAGAAGATGAATATTTCCTCCGTTGTGTAATTAGTACGCAATACATACAATACTTTTGAAATAAAGGAAACTGCTGTGCAAACAAACGTTTGAGGATTCCTAATGTTTCAATTTAATACTTTATTTGCTATATGTCCAACTCGTTAACAAATTGTTCGCCTACTAAGGAAAGGGAATTATATTGACGTTAGGGAAAGGTTTTGTTCCGATCATTACCTATTTAGGAAGCCGCATTCTTGACCCGATCTACTACATGCACAGGATAGTGGGTAGAGCTTTTGGGCATATATGATTGCATAAATAATTGTATTCTAATTACGAATAGGATTAGGAAGAAAGTTAACACATATTACACACAATCGTTACACTCTTCCCGATAGGGATTTGATCGATTCAACGACGACACGTTTGCGCTTGCCACCAATTTCGAAAGCAATTGGATAAAGCTTTTATGCAAAGCTGAAATTACTGAAATCCGTCTTCAGCTGTATCGTCGGTTTCTGTTGCTGTGCGGCACTGTTCCGGGCGGCCGCATTAGCAGCTTCGCTTTTGTTCTTTTGCAGCGTTGCATTCATCTGGTTACGTTTGATGGCAGCTTCCAGCTTCCGGCGAAGCTCCGGTGCCTGCGCCATAAACATTTTGAACTCTTGCGGATACTTCAGTCCAATCTTCATCAACCACTGAATGGCGTGATCGTTGAGTGCGACCACGTACTTTGATTTGGTTCGTTGTTGTTGCTGTTGTTGCTCCGGGTCGTCCAAATAATTTATCAGAATCGGTACGAGCAGGGTTAGCATTTGGATACCTAACGTATGAGATGAAGGAAAGCCATTAGTGAAAAGTTGTTGAAAATAGTTTTCTTCACAACTATTATCTACAACGTTTTAGACATTTTTTAAATATTACCTTGCATTAACTCTCCTTTTGAACAAATGCGCATGCGTGAAAATATCAAAACTCGGAGTAAATAACATACATAATGAATTATGCTAAAAGGGTTATGGATTGAGGACGGATTATTACACTTATTTAACACACAATTTCGATGGATAATCAATATATGTAAAATATTGTTTAATCGAAACCTGCATTAGACATATTGTATAGTTTTATAACTTACTAATTTGATATTGCGATTAAAAAACTTAAACTCATCTGTTTTTATTCGACTGTTGATTCGTACGATCGGCAAGCAATGTATGAAAAAATGTGATTTTTTCAAGTTTTAAATGTACAGTTCGCAAAACAGTGGCAAGATTCTGTTACAGTTTAATAATGCACGGATGATAAACGTTAATAAAACGATTGAAAAAGCGAACTGTCGTCGTCCATGGCACCATTTTTGCAATCATATTTTTAACCGACTGATATGGAACAATTAAATTTGTTGAACATATACTTACGATTTTGTGGTTCCGCAAGTGCGATTAACGTCTCGACCGTCGTGATTCCTTCCAGCACCAGGGCTAGTTCGTGTTCGTTTGTTGGACTGCATGCCTGTTCCGTGTAGAGGTGTTCGATTAAACGAGGGGCCAGCGCATGTATGTACGGAGTGGACACCTTCAGGTCACCGTTGGCAAATATCGAACGCATCGTCTGGACGCACTTCAAGCGCACGGGCAACGAGGCGCTCTGGAAGCACTGGCGGAAATGGTTGATGCACGGGTACTGAAGATTCGGTACCGATACGACGGCCGCCGGTGAATGCAGCAGAAAGACTGCAATCGCCAGCATCACCGTCACCTCGTCCATCTTCGTTTCCTCGCAGCCCGTCTTGGTGAGATCGATGATGCGACCTAGGGCACTCTGTAGTAGCTTCCGCCATTCCTCACCGGACTGATCATGCTTTGCGTAGCGATCCGTGGCAAGTGTCTTCAGCAGCTGCACGGTTGCCTGTACCACCACGTTCGTGTTTGCAATCATTGACTCGTCCTGTACGGACTTCGTTGCAACCTCCTTGATCACGCCCGTCGTAAGGTACAGGATGGTCGGTAGAATCGAGAGCGCACCGAGCGGTGAGCAAAGCTTCGGCAAATCGTTCAAGCTTTGGATGGCGTTCGCCACCAGCAGGCTGTTGTCATCGCCCAGCTTTATCAATCCGTGCTGAGCCTGAGCCATCTGACGCTGCAGCTGCTCATTGGCAACGCGTGTGCTTTGCGACGGATTCATTCCCGGAATTTGACGCGCTAGCAAACACAGCACCACTTCCAAAACGGCATAAACGAGAGATTTGCCGGGAAGAATTTCACCCTCCTCTCCGCCCTCGCCGAGATAGTCAACTTGTACCGGTGCGTTCGCGTCCGTCTCCGTGTTACCATTGTTTACACCCGCTCCGGGTGAATCGCCCGTTCCGTCAGAGGTAATGTTCGTCTTGTTCCGTTCCTCCTCCTTTTCCCGCTCGAGACACTCGTTAGCGGCGGTGATCGTTTGTTTCAGAATCGAAATGCACAGATATTGCACCTGTACGCTGTCACGCGTCAAAATTAACCGATGCAGCACGTTGCACAGTTCCACCGGAAGCGTTTTGTTCTGCATCAACATTTCCCGTGACCACGCCGAATCAAACACGGTGTAAAGCGATTGCAGGCACGCGATCACACTGTCCAACTTTTCGTTCGTGCGCGTACTACATAGCGCTTCCATGCAAATGCCAAAAATAAGATGGAACCGATCCGCGCCCAAGCTACCGTGGGATATCGTTAACGCCGTTGACGTTGCTGGTGTCATCGTCGTTCCAGGAGTGCTTTGTCCCTTCGAAGGCGGCCCATCGTTAGCATTCGCTTTATCGTCCTCCTGTTCGCGAGATAACTGCTGCTGTTGCTGTTGCTGCTCATCACCCTTCTTGAATCCTTCGGCGTTCAACCACAACGCGGCAGCGTACATAATCGATGGCCAAGATATTAGATAGTGTGGCTTCGAGAGGTTCATCGTGTCGTTCGTATAGAACGCACCACCATCGTGTGGCAACTGGCTGGCATATTCGGCCGGTAGCGAAAGCAACGCATAATCCTTCAAAGCCGCCAGCCAGTGTTTCGATAAATTGTCCAATTCCGGCTGCACCAGAGAAAGCAAACTTTCACCTCGACTCTCGAAATCACCAAATTCATCGTCAAAAGCTAGCCTACTAAACTCCTTCGGTTGTGCTGCGGCCGACGAAAGGGACAATTGGGATTGACTGCCCGCAACAGAGCTTAGGATTTTCAGTATCTGACTAGCCGGAGCGGCTCCGTGGCCAACCATTGCCATAATGTACACCTGTCCCCAGGCTTTAAGGATGCTCAGCTTCTCGAGCGTGGCCATGCTTTCGTTGTACAGTTGGGTGCTGTTTGTGCGACTGTTCAGTTTGCTTAAGTTCGATACAAGCAACTGATGGACGCGCCGCAAGTCGTTTAAATCGCGCGCCACACCCGAACCGATCCATGCGCTGCACACCTCGCACGCTGCTGCCGTCACGTGCGACGGAGTGTCCTGTGAAAAGGCGGGCCGTAGCGCGGCCCCAACCTGGGCCTGGAATTGCTCCAGCAGCAGGTGACCCGGAAACTCTGGTTCCGGTACGTGCGCGAACTTATCGATTATTTCTTGTAACGTCTTTAGACCCTCCAGCCGCAGCTGATCCGAGTCGCTCGTCGCAGCCATAAACGCCATTCGGATCAGATCGGACAGATGCAGCACGAGAAAATCGCCCCGAGATTTTGTCATCTGCATCTCTTTGGCCGCTAGCAGATCGAAGTGGTTCGAACTGGCATTCTCACACGTGGAAATCACCTTCCGAACGCATTCGGCGGCAAACACACGGGTCGGCCACCGCGGCTGCACTGCTGGGTGCGTTGCCTGATGGTCTTCAGCATGGAACTCCATGTTATCGTCGTCATCGTCATCATCGTCATCTCCATCGTCAGCATCACCCGCTTCACCATTTCCATCCTTTCCCGTGCCTCCGCCTGTTCCACTCATTGCACTTGCCCCACCACCACCGGTACCTCCACCAGCGCCAGCTCCACCAGCACCCGTCGCCTGTCCATCCGCTCCAACCGACGAGTCGGAAGCGACAGTCAGCACGTTCTTACACATGCTCAACCACTGCGACAAATTTTCCGCCGCCAGTATCTGCAGCATCGAGGTGATCGTGTCGTGAATGTTTCGAACCATCTGACTGTCACTCTCCGTGTCAAGCATACCGAAAAGGACGCCCGGCAACCCGTAATCGGACAGTGCGTACCGATCCTCGTCGCTCACCAGGTTCGCCGCATGTTCACATACTTCTTTCGCTTCACGTGTTGTCAATTGGCGCAGACACGAGACGGCCGCTTTGCGTAGCATTAAATAGTTGCTGCTCAGGTTCTGACACAGATTAGGAACTAGTG
Organism: Anopheles farauti No. 4; assembly: GCA_000956215.1. Classification (NCBI taxonomy): domain Eukaryota; kingdom Metazoa; phylum Arthropoda; class Insecta; order Diptera; family Culicidae; genus Anopheles; species Anopheles farauti No. 4. The sequence goes on from JXWZ01008888.1 coordinate 12,660, forward strand.
AAGATAAATTAACATTGCGTGGAGCAAACAAATGCAGCTGCTGCAGACATCCGGTCGCTTCCGCCTGGACGAGTGGATCGGAGTGCGCTTGCATAATGGCCGCCGCACACAGGAATGAGGAACGAGCGGTTGCTACCGAATTCGAATCTCCCTGCAGCTCGGGACCGATCGTTGTAATCAGTGCGCTCAACACACGCCCAATACACTGATGTACATCAACGTGCGACTGAGGCACGGTCAGCAGCAGCTTAAGGGCGAGCGAAAGCGTTGGCTCAACGTACCCGCGGAACATTGGACCACCGGAATCAGCTATCAACGAGAGCGCATACAGTGACCACACCTGTACCACCGGTGAGCTTCCGTCCTGGGCGAGCGCCAATAGAATCGAAACGCTGGTGTTCAGATGCTGGGACGAGCCCATACCACCAACGTACCGATGCAGACATCCGAGAGCCAACGAGTGTCCCGTGCGGGTCACAACGTCTCGGGCCGATTTGAGCCGATCGAAACTGGTCTGTGCCAATTCGGCAGTAACGCGCGAATCGCCCACTACTTGCGCAATACGCCCAAGTGCCTCTCCAGCTGCACAGCGTAAGATGGGGTTGGCGCTGGTTAGCGCATTAATAATTAAATTCGTTGCACTCTTACGCACGTCGTCCTGGCCGATCGCAGATTTGGTCTCCGTCAATCCTTTCAGTCCGCTGAGCAGCGCGGTAAAAATGTTCATCTGTACCGCTTCCTGGCGGGAGCTCTTCGCGTGCTTGATACACTCGCCAAAGTGTTCCAGCATCTGCAACCGATGCTTGTTCGCCACCTTCGGGAAGATCAACCCGAAAAGTATCACGGACATGTCGATTACGGCGACACCAAGCGGCAACGGTCCGGGACACTGCTCACCGGCGGCAATACCTCGATAGAGACAGCAGGCATCGTGTTCTAGTGCACCGGAACCGGCTGCACTGTTGGGTTGAAGCTAAAATAGACATAACCAGAACACCAATTAGAAGCACATATCAACCCCGCGCTCGTACAGTTTCATCGTTTTTTTTTGTTGCTCCTGTAGTGAAGCTAATTAAACTACCACACACGCTACAAAATAACAAAATAGGCGTTACGATTAAAATGAAGCGTAACAGTGGAGAAAGTGATATTAGCAATGTGATGAAAAATAAGTTAAAATT
>JXWZ01008903.1:0-20864 GCA_000956215.1 Anopheles farauti No. 4
ACAAGCCGATATCACAGAAAAAAATATCAACTGAGAGGGCTTGGTCCGTGACAGTTAACAGCTAGAATGAAAACACAGACAGTTTTTGTTGTGTTTTTTTTTGTAGTTTTCGCTGTTCTCAAACATGTAGTCCTGCGGTAGCTTGTACAATTTTCACTGAAGCAAGTGATCCGGGAAACTATTTGCTCGAGACGTTAACTCGACCACAATGGGGAACAACGGCAATCTTTCGAAGGCTGAGCTGTTCATACAAAACCTGAACGCCAGCAATGCGAAGAAGCTTGCGTTTGCTATGGTGCTTGGTTTCGTAGTGTATCACGCTTTTCTTCATCTGCGCTATGGTATGTATTACGTGAAGATAATGCTTTCAAGAATGAAGAAGAGTTAACGTTTCCATTGCCGCAGGATCTGATTCATGCAAATGGTTGCTCAGCGCGGGAAGGTTCAAAGGGGACAAGGAATGGCAACCGTACGGTTGTATGCTGCACAAGTACACGGAAACGTAAGTAGTTGGCTGCGGTATTTTGGGTTTGTTGACTTTATTTGACTTTATTTCGTTATTGCACAGCGATACTCGAAAGTGCCTCCGATATCTTGCTTTCTGGGGCAATCAAAATCACTTCGTGCTAATCGGAGACGAGCGACTCCGGACACTATCGCTAGAGTTTATCGACTACCTACGCTCGAGCGAAACCGAAAACATCTCCAAACACACTCCCAGCAAAAGCACGGAAAACCTGCAGTTCACCGACAACAAATTGCGCCTTCGCGTGGAGTACATCTACGCGAACGAGGTGTCCAAGAGTTTGATCGACGAGTTTATCAAATGGGAGCATGAGGAGGACCCTCCGAGCCTCATCATTGCCAGCTGCACCTATCCCACCTTCCAGCGCGGAAACGTGACGGAGGAAATGCAGAGAGCGTATGAGAAGAATCTCACGCGCCTGGTTAGCCCGATTGATCGGTTGTACGCGAAGAAGACAAAAATTATCTGGAAACTACAGGACCCGGTCGATCAGGAAAGTTCGACCGAGGAGTGGAAGAACGTACGCAATGAGGATGTCGATCGGATCAATCAGGCGGCGAGCAGTATACTGCGCTATTCGGAGGCCAAAATTTGGTCGTCGTCGAACATGATTGCAGCTGGATTGGTGGACGAGTTCGCCGATGGAGAAAAACTGAGCACGCTGACGCTGAAGCACGATGTACAAATTTTGCTGAATATGTACTGTAATGATTACATGAATTACAATGATGGAACTTGCTGTAGCAGTGCGGAACCGTACACCATCATACAGGTCACGACATACGCATTCCTCGCTGTTTGGTATGTTTTGGGGTGAATTTTACACGTTCAGGGTTATGAACTTCGATTTATTCCATATTTTTCCATAGTGCAAGCATTGCCGTCGCCATGTATCTACGCAAACTGGTAGTAAAGTGGCGTGGCGTGTACACATACATGCCACTGAATCAATCAACCGAAACAGAGTCCCCGCTGGCGGCCCTCGCTTCTCTGGCCGTGATTATGACGTACTTTTACCTATGCGACCGCACCAACTTCTTCATGAAGGAAAACAAATACTATTCGGAGTTCAGCTTCTGGATTCCGGTTGGCTACGTGTTTGCGCTGGGGCTATTCTTCACCGAGGACAGCAAGCTAACGAAGGTGTTGCACCGCGACCAGACGGACGAGCTAAAGGGCTGGATGCAGATCGTGATCCTGATCTACTACATGACCGGTGCATCCCATATCCTGCCGATCTATATGCACATCAAGGTTTTGATCAGTGGGTTTCTGTTTCTGTCCGGGTATGCGCACTTCACTTACTGGTGGCAGACGGGAAACGCCGGTTTGGTGCGCTTCTTGAACGTTATGTTCCGGATGAACTTTCTAACCGTGCTGCTGTGTCTGTGCATGAACCGGCCGTACCAGTTCTACTTCTTCGTGCCACTGCTCTCGTTTTGGTACAGCATTATGTACTTGATGCTTTCGCTGCCACCGCGCATCACCGCCCAAAGCACCGAGGCCAACCCGTACCAGTATCTGTATGTGGTAATCAAATTCGTCACGATGCTGGCGACTGTGACGGTGCTGTACATGAGTGAGGTATTTTTCGAGCGCATCTTCGTAACGCGTCCATGGAAGGCACTGTTTGTGACGACGGACGACGACATACACGAGTGGTGGTACCGGTGGAAGCTGGACCGGTACACGATCACTTACGGAATGATCTTTGCAGCCATCTTTCAGATTTCGCAGCGCTTTGCCGTGGTTGATGACAACAACCATGGCAATTTGTTCTCGAAACGAATCTCGCTCACGTCCACACTGGCGGCCATCACCGGAATCGGGTGCTACATGACGTGGACGTTTTTCTGTCGCAATCGGCAGGACTGCGAGGAGGTACACTCGTACGTTGTGTTCATACCGATCGTGGGTTACATTCTGTTGCGCAACATTTCCGGCATCCTGCGTACGCGCTATTCGACGTTTTTTGCCTGGTTCGGCAAGATCTCGCTGGAACTGTTCCTGTGTCAGTACCATATATGGCTGGCGGCGGACCGGAACGGGGTGCTGGTGCTACTGCCCGGCTTCCCAACGCTGAACGTGCTGATAACGTCGTTTATTTTTGTTTGCGTCTCGCACGAGATTCATCGCGTGACTAGTGTGCTGTTACCGTATGCGGTACCGAACGATTGGAAACTAGCGCTAAGGAATATTGTATTTTTCGTCATACTGCTTATCCCGTTGGGTAGGTACGATGGTATGTTTTGAGCGAGCGTAGTTTTGGTGGTTAATTATGCAAAAAAAACAACCGCTGATTAACGCCACTAGTGTGTACACTCCGTATATGTAAGTTGAAATAAACTCAAACGCTTGTATTCAAACACGGCATTTGCTCGTATCTCGGTTGTTTAACAATAAAATATTGTTTATTTTTGTGCCCTTTAACTTAGTGTAGATTAGCCTCGTACATGGCGGAGAACTTATTGCTCGGTGGTGCTGGTACACTCATCGTTGATGACATAGCTCGTGTAGATGTCGTACCCCAGGGAGATGGTATTGTCGTATAGCACGCGATACTTGGTCGGTAGAAAGTAGAAGTTAACGATCTGCGCCGGTGGCCACACGACCCATTCGGCCGTGTACAGCCGGATGAACTTTTCCCGCACCTCTTGGCGCGTTTTCTCCCACGATGCACGCTTCAGCGTAGCCAGCGTGGCAAAGAACAAAAATATCACAATCGGAGATGCAACCATTTGATCGATCAGCACCTTCTTCAGCACCAGTCCGATGGTGCGGCCGGGGAACCGTCGGTCCATAAAGTTGTACCAACCGTGGCAGAACACACCGACCGTCATGCCAGAGATGGACATGAAGCGCGTCCGTTGGCGGTCCCACGCTGCTAGCTCGCCCTTGTAGATTTCATAGTGTTGCTCGATTATATCACCAACACCCGAGAGGCTCACCGAGATGGCTACATTCGTGAACAGTAGGTACTTTTTGCTGAACGCGGTTTTGGTCACGGTCCGGAACAACTTGACGAGCCGGATCATTTGGTAACACTCGCATGCAGTCTGATTGATCTTTATTGCTATCTCATGGTCATTCTTTGTTCCGTATTATATAAAAAACACTAACCCTCGTTGGCCATAAATATCTAGCAAATCATAACAAACCCCTTAATCAAAATAAATGCGCTCCACGTTCGCGCGCGCACGTGATTGTGGCAGCATGGTGACAGCGGGACGGTTTCCTTGACAACGATGTTCTCCTACAAGTCGAATTTATTTTCTGATTTATGAGATTGTTGGCGCTCTTATAAACCAGAAATGTTACAAAAAGGAAATAATCCATACACTAAATTTCTGAAATCTGAAGCAGTGGCTTACTACTGTAGTCTAAGAGCAGTATTTACTTAAAATTTAACATTTAATTGAAAACTAGGTAGTATAAACACACCACTGTTTACATTGGTACAATTTGTTTTCGAATTGACAAACGTCATAAATTTCAGGCGGGAATACGATGCGATATTGAAGCGATATTGTGAAATGTTTATTTTTGTTGTATAAAAATTAAAATGAGTAGTAAAACAACTATAAATATTAAAAATAAGTTTGACCGTGTGGTAGTGCTGGTATGTATTTTCGAAAAAAGTGTTCTTGAGTATCTCATTGTACCGATTTGCTTACTTTCTTTGCTAGGTTGATATGGATTGTTTCTACTGCCAGGTAGAGGAAAAATTGAATCCTTCCATCAGAGGGAAACCGATTGCGGTCGTACAGTATAATCCATGGCAAGGTGGAGGGTAAGCTTAACTCTTCTGGACTATGTAAAGTGATGCTATAAATATGTATTCCATTGTAGTATCATAGCCGTAAATTATCCAGCTCGTGCCGAGGGAGTAACACGCCACATGCGAGGCGATGAGGCGAAACAGCACTGTCCGGAGATTGAGCTACCGCAAGTGCCACAAGTGCGAGGTAAAGCCGACCTAACCCGCTACCGTGAAGCGGGAAAAGAGGTTGCTGATGTGTTGAAAAGCTTCACGCCTTTGCTTGAACGGGCAAGCATTGATGAGGCATACTTGGACATAACGGAACGCGTGCTGGTCAGGATTCGTGAGATGAACGAGGGCAAATTCCATTTGCTGCCGGATAAACTTGCAAACACATTCGCTGTCGGGTACGATAACATCGGGGAGTTTGTCAAGAAACTTTCTAGCACGTTCGAAACCGGCTCGAGTGGCAACAGCACCCCGGACCAACTGGAGTATAAAAAAAGCGACATTAAACTACTTGTTGGGGCTTCGATTGTGAATGAAATTCGTGCCGCCGTGAAGGAAAAGACAGGCTACGAGTGTTCGGCTGGGATTGCGCACAACAAAATATTGGCCAAGTTAACGGCCGGTTTTCACAAACCCAACAAACAGACAATCCTGCCGATCGACAGCATAGCGAAACTGTACGAGACGCTGCCGTTGAAGAAGGTGAAAGGATTAGGAGGAAAGCTGGGCGATCAGGTGTGCGAGGTGCTCAAGATAAAGTTTATGTCGGAGTTGGTGCAGTTTCCGGAAAGTTTGCTGCAGCAGCATTTTGACGAGCGCATGGGTAGTTGGATGTATCTGATGGCACGTGGCATCGATCTGGAAGCAGTGACGGCAAAGTTTCACTCGAAAAGTATCGGCTGCTGTAAGCGATTCCCGGGCAAGAATGCCATTACGGGGCTGGCGACGCTAACGCACTGGTTGAACGAGCTAGCCACGGAGGTGAACGAACGGTTGGAGAAAGATTTGGACGAAAATAATCGCACGGCCAAACAGCTCACAATAAGCTACAGTCAGCAGATCGACAATGTAGATGTGGCCAGCACGCGGAGTATACCATTGGTGGCGTACGACACGGAGCGGATAGCAGTGGACGCACTCGATGCGATCAAGCGCAACACCGAGCGATTTTTCAAGCCCAGTTCAACAACGACGCTGAACAATCCAATTAAATTTCTTGGCATTAGTGCAGGAAAATTTGAACCAAATGCTTCTGGTAAAGGTGGTGGGATTAAACAAATGTTTCAGAATTACTCTACAAAGGCGACGAATGTAGAAAGAGAAGGTCCCAGCGGAATAGGACTTCCAAACAATGGCGTACCGGCGAAAAAAGAGGCAACCGTGTTACCTGAACCGGAGCAAATAGTTACGGAATCATTACCGAAGCAAGAAGAAAAAAATAGTTTAGTAACTGAGACGGCCAAACCAAAAGGACACATAAAACATTTCTTGCAGAATCAAGCGACATTAGCTTCTACATCCTTGAAGGATGGCACAGAAATGGAAGACAGTAGCAAAGAACAGTCCACCAACATTACCAGTTTTGCTGAAAAATCTGGAGAACAAGGGTCGGCAAAAGTCAAGAAAGATATTAAACATTTTCTAAAACCAAAAAGTGCATTTCCTGGTGTAACGACCCCTCCAACTGAGAAAAAGGAGGAAAACAATAATGATAAAATTACTGTAGACTCCATCGAACAATCAACTAAAACTGAACAAACTTACCAGGACGCAATTGTATCGCTCGATGAATCAGAAAAGAAATATACTGTTCCCGATAGCGCGATTCCAGAGACTGATGAGAAACCGTCATCTTCTAAGCAAGCGTTAGGATCTGAAAGCAATGCTAACTACATGGAAACGTATGCCGAATACTGCTACCAACTTACGAAGCAATCTCTTGTTACGGTCGATTGTCCACAGTGCGGTAAAAAAATCCCCGAACAAGAATTTCAATCTCACCAGGACTTTCATTTTGCGCTCTCGTTAAGCCAACAGCAGCGGGATGAATTCCGTAAAGATTTGAAGCTAAAAATGACCGCTAAATCTCCGTTTTCCGCCAAACGACCTTCAAAAGCTCCTGCCACAACAACTACCGCTACAGCTGGCACCAGCGCACCTTCCACTAACTTGTCCATCGCTCGGTTCTTATCGAAAGTTTCTCCTGAACCGGCAGCACCACGTGTTAGCAATCCAGAAATAGAGACGGCTAATAAAGACGAAACGGTCCTGGAGAACCATACGAAGTGTTCCGACTGCGGAAAGATGATCCACTTGCAATCAATAACGGAGCACAACGATTACCACGTGGCGAAACGATTACAGCAGGAACTGAATCGGATCGAACCACCTTCCCAATCGAACTCAAACAAATTGTCCGTATCCATCATTGGCAACAACTCCAGCGCAAAACGAAAGCGTCCAACAGTCGCCGGTGAAGAAGTAATGTCTCCGGCAAAGCAGAAGGTAAAACCGGTGTCTTCCTACTTCACCAAATTATAAATGTTGTAATAAAAACGAGCAAAAATTTGTTGTGTAGGATAATGTTGAGCATTATTTTTCGATTTATTCCCAAAACAGTTGGTTTTATTGCTTATCGTAATGGCAGAAGCCAAACGTTTTTCTAAGCGAACATTTTCTTCACCATGGAATTATACTTACTGTCCTCTTGTTGGCGTGTTTGAATGATCTGTTTGTGCAATGTAACACACTCTTTGCTGCTGGCATAATCTATTCGTTGCAGGGTTGCCAACGCTTCGTCAAACTGTTTCACTTTAAACTGAGCCAATGCTTTCCGATAGGTAGCCTTTGCGGAAGGGCTCTCCTGTTGGTCGGTGTAGTGTAGCACGTGGAGAACTTCGTCGAACCGGTTTTGTTTGATGAGACAGGCTGCAATGTTGAGATACAGTGTTTCGAGTAACGATTGCATCTCCGCCAACGTGTTGGCACCTTCGACGGCCGGATCAAGTTGATCGATAGGAGACCAGGAAAGCAAACATTTGGCCGATTTACTGAAGTACGCGTGTGCAAATAATGGATACTTCGGGAACATTTGGACTCCATTTTCTTTGTACCCTTTGGCAAGCGTGAGCGTTTCGGTCACAGATAGGTCGTGGTAGTACTTTTGATCTTCGATGCGTAGAAGTTTCATCGTGAAGGCAATAGCGGACGCTTTGTTGCTACTTATGGTACATTTGCTTTCCTCGTTTGTTAGCATTTGTTGTAGAAGAAGCTCGACGTAGCAATCGACTGGTGTTAATGCCGTTCCCATTGTAATCCATCGGTCGTCTATGATTGATTCAAACGTGAGGTAGTTAGTGTCGTGTGTTCCAACACCGTCAACATCCCGAATCGTTACCAGGCACCGACACAACTCTGTCGGTTTCTCCGCCGACGTAAATCGAAACGAAAGGGGCTCCTTACGCAATCCTTTCGCACGATCTTCGTACACGGTCGGCGACATTAAAACACCATCTCCAGTAGATGGTGACTGCACTGCTGTCGACTCCGCTTCCATAGCGAATCGGCCAGTGGCTCCTTGCGTACTAGTGGATTAATCTCGTCACACGAACTCGCTCGTTCGGCCCAGAAGCGCCGCACGTAAAACGGGGGCTTCCGCTCGGACAGTACCGCGTACAGTAGGTTTTGAGCGCCTTCGTGCGGAGTTTTCACGAGCAAAATCCTTGCCGGTTTTTGCAGATAGAAAAACAATCGGTTCGCGAGTGGTGGAAAGTGGCGATAGATGGCCGTCTCGACGTTACCCGGATCGATGCAGTGCACGGATGGCGTATCGTTGGAGCCGGCAGCAAGTAGCTGCGAAAGACGATAGGAAAATTGCACCAAACAGAACTTGCTGTACTGATACGCTCGGAACCGATTGGATGGGGTATCTGGAAACAATGGTCCAAGGAAACTACCGTCGGGTGGAATGTAAGTTATGGAGCGATGCGCTTGCGAAACAACGTTCACAATCCTGCTGTCTGCGGGGTTTTGCTTGAGCGCCGGGAGAAGTCGCAGCGTTAGCAAAAAATGTGCCAGATAATTCACTTGATAGTGATGCTCTAGCTTATCGTCGGTCAGGCTGGGCGGTGCGTAGAACACACCGGCGTTATTTATCAACGCGTATATTGGTTTTCCCAAGTTACGCACGTTCTCACTGAATTCTGCCACACTAGCCAACGATTCGAGTTTCAGCTCGAACACGTCAAGAGATGCGTCGGGATGTTGGTAGAGGACGTGTTTACAGATTTCCTCACCCACAGCTACGGAACGTGTACCGATCACGAGATGACACCCACGTCCGGCAAGTTCAGTCAACGTTGCTAAACCAATACCGGAGTTTGCACCAGTCAATACGATTACTTCACCGTTCTGGAACGTTCGCTTGCTATGGTACAGCCGGCCGATGTAATACCACCTGCGGAGAGAGGAGGATCAAAATCGACCGAAAAAAAATTGTTAGGAAAACAATATCTACGAACAGGTTCCAGCATGATTTGAACAATTTTACCGCACGATATAAGCAACCGAACCGAGGCCAATTAATACGCAACTCTTCGTGAACAGTCCCATCGCTATCTATGCGTGTTCCAGTGGTGTTTTTCCGTTAAACACCAAGTTGAACACACCGAATAACAATGCACGTAATCACCACGAAAGCCTATGCATATTTACCTTCAGCCCAAAAAAACTGCAGTTTCTTTGCACTTGTTTGCTTTGGGGATTTTGTTTGAAACTTGATACGGACTTGATAAGGCGCCTCAATAACTGCTATTTTTCTAACGTAGAGACAGCCGGCGGATTTTTTTTCTGTCCCTGATGTAAACAACACGCCGTGAATTCGATACGGAAATCGATCAGCTTTCAAACGAATGGATTATGAAGGCCATTCAACAAGCGTGAAGTTTATTTGATTCGAGAATTATTTTTTGTTATTTTTTAGGTCTACAAAAACCTTGTCAAACAGTGACAGCTACCTTTGGCGGCTGAGAATGTATACAAACCGGCTGTCTGTCAACTACTAGGACGGTGCGTTCTGTTCTCTCCACGTTTGTGTTTTTTCATTCAACTAGCCTATTTTAAAATGTACGAATTGAAAATCTACCCTTCCTGTGTTATCGTGGCCATCAAGGACAAGATTGTGTTCTTTTCATCAGATGATACTGCCTTGTTGCTTGAGATCACGTTTCCCCAAAAACAAACGTCCATAGAAGACATCAAACCAAACAACCAACCAAAGCAACCGGCGAACGTTGCTACCTTCGCGTACTGCCTATCCTCGAAAGTGTTGGCCGTTTCTTTGAGTGACAAAACAGTGCGATGCTACCAGATAAGCGTCAGAGAGGATGGAAGTTGGTGTTCCGCACCGTTGAGAGATAACATCCCAACGGCCAGGACAATCGTGTGCATGAAGTTCGCCCCGAAGCATGGCGTACTAATCGGGTCGGATAAAAGCGATTGCTTCGAGTTTGAATTGCTGGGTAAATCAGAGCAACAGTCGAAGTGGATCCTTGGACACATGAGCCTTATACTGGATGTGGCGATCAGCGAAGACGAACGGTAAGACAAGCGTGTAATTTAGCATAACAACGTTGTAAAACCAACGTATGCTTGCTTTTAGGTTCATCGTAACGTGTGATCGAGATGAGAAAATCAAGATCAGTTCGTATCCGGCTTGCCACAACATTGTAAACTATTGCCTCGGACACAAAGAGTATGTGTGCGGATTGGAAATCATTCATCCCGATAGACTTATTTCTTTGAGTGGCGATGGATCGCTCGTGTTGTGGAATTTCATTCAGGGTAACGAATTGTGTAAGATTTTGTTCGATGATCCGGTGGTTGCTTTATCGGTTCAAAAGGACATCAAATGCGAGGGCTTTATGTGCGTTGCGATGAGCACAGTTCAAAACAAGATTCAACTGGCGCTTGTTGAATGCACCGGACCGAGTAGCTCTAGCTTTGAGGCTTTAACGATCGACGAAAGTGTGATCATACTGAGCGTGGCATTGAACGCCTCCCTGCAGCTTGTGTTGTTGGTTATAGAGAAGGGCAATATGCGCGCAAAACTAAAGGTGTACGATCTACAATATGCCACCGATGGACGTTACTATACGGAATGTGTTGACCATCCATTGTCGAAGATCTTTGAAAATCAATTCAAAGAGGTTACGATCGAGCAGGTGAGAGATTATTCTACGCTGTTCAAACACAGTATCGACAACCTCACTGACTACTTTGAGCGGAAGAAGCAGAAAATGACAGCGAAAAAATCCAAATAAAGCCATGGAATAAATTGTTGTAATCATGAAAGATATTTTTGTGTTAATTTTATTACGCGCCTTCTATCTTTTAGAGTGGTACGAAAAACTTGAAGCAAACCAAGCATATGGGTTTACCGGATTTATACCGGTTTGTAGTCGAGCTTACTCTCCAGCCGTTTGTTGTCCGCCACCTTACGGACGGCTTTCATAAAGTCTTCCTGTATGACGTACTCCCGTTCAGCGCGGATAGCGAACAAGCCGGCCTCGGTACAAACGTTACGCAAATCAGCTCCGTTAAAGTTGTCCGATAGCTTCACGACCGCCTCGTAGTCGATATCACCATGTTTGGCGATCGGTGCGGCATGAATCTTCAGAATTTCCAACCGCGCCTGTTCGTTCGGGAGGGGAATTTCAATCTTTCGATCGAGACGTCCCGGACGCAGCAGTGCCGGATCGAGGGTATCGGGCCGGTTGGTGGCCATAATCATCTTCACTTGGCCGAGCGAATCGAAACCGTCCATCTGGTTGAGAAGCTCCATGAGCGTACGTTGTATTTCACGATCAGCGGACGTACCCTCGGAAAATCGGCGACCACCGATGGCGTCGATTTCGTCCATGAAGATGATGCACGGTTGGTGGTCACGCGCGTAGTTGAACATTTCACGGATGAGTCGAGCCGATTCGCCAATGTACTTGTCGACGATGGCCGACGAGACGACTTTGAGGAAGTTGGCGTCGAGCTGGGAAGCTACGGCACGGGCAAGCAGGGTTTTGCCCGTACCAGGTGGACCGTACAGAAGGCAACCTTTCGGTGGCGTGATACCGACACGAAGGAACAGTTCCGGGTTGAGCAGCGGTAGTTCAATCACTTCGCGCAGCTCGCGAATCTGTTCCGATAGCCCACCGATAGCGGAGTATGTCACCTCGCCCGGATCTTCGTGAGACATGTTGTACACGAGTGGATCCACTTCGCGGGGCAAGTAACGCATGATGGTCAGTGTAGTCATGTCCAGGGCGACGCGAGTGCCCGATTTCAGCTTAGTTTTGTCCAACTGACGACGGCATCCCACAACGTATCGTGGTCCGTTGGTTGCTTTTACGATGACTAGGGAAATAAGCATCGAGAAACAGAGTTAACAACACTTCGGTTCACAACACAAGTAAAGTTGCTTACATTTGTCCTCCGTCAGCTGCTTCAGTACTTCACCAACAATCTGGCCAACGCTTTGTAACGCCTTCAAATCGTTCTCCGACTTGTCGAATTGTTTCGTAAGTTCCTTTAGCGATTCTCTGACTGCCCAATGGAAAGAAAAACAGAACGTACATCCAAAGGGTGAATTGTATACACTCTGTACCGAGTAGCTCTATTCGGCTAGTCATCGTCATGGTCCTAACCTCAAATGATATTTACCTTCCTTCAGCCGAGATTCGACCTCTTTGTGTTCGAGTAACTTTTTCCGATAATCTTCCAGCGCCTTCTCACGAGCCGCATCAACCACAGTCATTTTGGTGATGTACGGGTAGGACTTCTCGTTTCTAAATTTGGCAAACACAGAATTACAAGTCCGATTTCTTTGCTTGACAAAACAGTTTACGATGAGAAGCTGAAATGACAACACAGAACACACACACAGTGGTAGCGCACACAACACGCACACAACGAAGGGTGATTATGCATTTTGCTGACAAATTCATATAGAAAATTGACAAGTTGACGTTGAACTTGGCATTGCGCATAATAGGGATGGATTGAGGGGTTGTAGTAGCCCAGGGTTGATAGAGTAGATATGCCGTTTCCCATGACGTTTTCACACGAAATAGCGGGAACAGACATACGTGATCTGTTCTACGCCTCCATCAGTTGCCAGTTCGAGTCAACCCGGGCCAGCTGTAAACCAACGGGCTGCCATGGTGTGCTGCTTTCCGTTCTTTTCGACGTTTCTCCCGATTGTGACCGGAGGTGTTTCAATCGCGTGCTTCTTGAAAAAGTAGCGAAAATCCCCACAAAACCGGCAAAATGGTGAAAGTTAAGTGTTCCGAGCTTCGCACGAAGGACAAGAAGGAGCTAACCAAGCAGCTGGATGAGCTGAAGAAGGAGCTGCTGAACCTGCGCGTGGCGAAAGTCACCGGTGGTGCCCCGTCAAAGCTGTCCAAGATCCGTGTCGTTCGCAAGGCGATCGCACGCGTGTACATTGTGATGAACACGAAGACGAAGGAGAACCTCCGCAAGCTGTACAAGGGCAAGAAGTACGTGCCGCTGGATCTGCGCCCGAAGAAGACCCGCGCGATGCGCAAGGCTCTGTCCCCCCGTGATGCCAAGCGTCTGACACTGAAGGCACAGCGTAAACGGGCCAAGTTCCCGCGTCGCCAGTACGCCGTCAAGGCCTAAGGAGAGGGCGGGGTGCTGCCGTCTTCATATGCTAAGCTGCCGCCTGGAGTGACGAGCCGTGTGAGTGCCGCCGTTTTGGTTCGTATCGCTACCGAGCCCTCTGCGTGTGAAACAAACCTTGTTCACTGGCGTCTCTGATGAAGGAAGATCATGTATATCGAGATCGGTATAATACAAAACAACGTTTATTAAACCACACTCGTCCGTTTGTTATGTTTTAATCTTATCATATTTTATCCTTATCGTGTTGTAGTGCATATCCAGGATCAAAGAAGTTCTTCATCAACTGTTCGTGGTTCCGTGGCAGGATGTTGGGTTCGATTTTAAGTTTTTTGTTTGCATATTTCGGTGTTGATCATACAGGGGAAATCTATTTTCAGTTTTACAGAAAGAAAAGTAAGTTTTCTGTCCCTCCCTGCCGTTTATCAACAGTCAAAATCTGTTCTTTCTGTCAGGATTTAAAGGTAAGATTGAATAGGTTAACTTTATATAGCATCCGGTAAACTTTATATAGGAATACAGATATTAGTGGGAAACGTTGGGTTTATCAAAGAAAATAATTCATCATGCCAATAACTTATTTGTATTTTAGATATGGACTCCATATACCTAATATTCCGATGTAACCAGTAAGATACGGTCAAACGATGTAAAATCGTAATACATCAATGGGCTCGGGCGCTGTAGTAGATTCTTGTTTTCCATTACTACCAGTATCAATGAATAGAGTCGTTCGGGTTGTCTTAAAACTTTGCAGATGGCTACGTTTACCGATTGAAATTGTTTGATCAACCCCAGCTTTCCTGAAACAAGCGCTTTTCATTTTCCACGATGGAAAATCATTCTTTCATTGTCAGTATGCGGTAGGTTTGCTGCTGAAAAGCACTTGATGATATCGGTGTCATATTTTCAGTA
Source organism: Anopheles farauti No. 4 (assembly GCA_000956215.1). Classification (NCBI taxonomy): domain Eukaryota; kingdom Metazoa; phylum Arthropoda; class Insecta; order Diptera; family Culicidae; genus Anopheles; species Anopheles farauti No. 4. The sequence continues at coordinate 13,902 of JXWZ01008903.1, forward strand.
CAGGATAGGGAAGTCTAACAGTGCAATGAATAACCAATAGCAGGATATTGGTTTCCCTGTACATCATATAAAAAGGTCACAATCGCATCCTTTGTTTGTTAATTCTCTGGAAACCTGTAATTTTTATTGGTTTCTTCATATTTTGAAACAAATACTGCATTACATTAGGAAAGCATTGGTTACCAAGTGAAACCATACCAATGAAATCGACCTATGTGGAGCTTCATCATCAAAGCACTCGTATACTACTTGCAACAATATTCATCGTGTGCAAAACAGATAAAGTCCTTCTAGCAACATGCGCGACACCCAAGATGGGTATTACAAAAATCTTACCTTTCTTTAATGGAAAATTTTTAAATTACTATTTTAAAGTGTAACATTAGCTCTCTGGAAAGAAAGTTTGGGTTTCTGAAAGCAGTTCGAATCAACCACGGGATGATCAAATATTTGTGAGATCTGATCCTCAATGAACTATTACTCTTTTCAATGTCACCTCAATATCTTTGTTATTAAGTTATTGAGTATTGTTATTGAGTAGTTTCTTTCGCTCATTCATTTAACCTAATTAGTTTCAATAACATGTTAAATGGTGTACCATTGTGGTATAAAAAATAATCTAAGATCATAGTTTTTTCAACAACTCTAAGCTTCCCTTTATTTTCCATCTGGATTTCATCGCTTCTGATGCGAGTGAATGTCTGTGTTTGATTTGTAGACTAGGAGTTGGTTTTAATGATATTACTCATTTTTTATATTTAAAGCGTTCTGTAGTAATGGTTTCGATGGTTCGCGTTGGTATCGATATAAGCTAGAAAACATATTTATTTATTGGACTACGAGCAGTAAAATGGTTCGTTGTATGCTCGTTCTTCTTATCTATGTTCTCTTCTTACTGATCCAATATTAAGTGCAAATCGTGACTGTTCAACTTAAAAATCTCTGAAGAGAAAACACAGTGGTGGTTAACAATTTTTCACATCTCAGAGCAAACGGTTTATCATGATGGATTCATGAGTATACGACGATTTCAGCAGTAAAAAAAAACGGTACTAAGAATTGAAAATCGCTAAGCGATATATTGCACTCTTTGTTAAAACAACCAGGAGCAACTTCCTCCGTGAGTTCGCAAGTGAAAACTGAGGTGAAATGCCGGGAAACAATTTCTGCTGTTTGCGCTCCATCAAGTGAAAACTTTATTGTTCCTTTCTACCCCCGTACGCGTGTCGTGAACTTTTGTAATGCACAAGGTGCATCATCTACGACACTGCTGGGGTGTTTTCATTGTTGGTGAGGATTTTTTTTCTAATTAGTCAAATGGATGCGACCGCCGAGGAGCATGGCAGCGGCGGGGCGCCTCCATCGCCGTCGAGCCCCTCTGAGCGAGAACGCAAGAACTGGCACCGAAGTTGCGTAGAACTTGCACCGCGGCTCTTCATTTACATTTTAATTTGCTTGATTACGGCGATACTTTATCAGAAAGAAGTTTTACAGTGTTTTTATATCCAGCCGTCACGAGCGGGAGGCTGTAGTAGGGTGGGGATGGTAGGGGTAGGAATTTTCTCTTATTTTTCATTACTGCTTTTTTAAATTGTTGTTTTTCTCTCTCTCTCTCTCTCTCTCTCTCTCTCTCTGCCATTGTCCCATTTTAAGTGTCAACTTCTCGGCTGGTTCCTGGTGCAGCATCTTGTTAACAGACGACCATCTCGATTGGCGTTGTTATTGTTGTTTCTATGCTTTAACTTTTTGTGCGCGCTGTAGCGCGATAATTCGCAGTTTTTGCTCGAGTTTCACCGAACTTATCCCGTACCCCATCCACCCGGCCGTCGGTCGGTACGGTTCGGTTTCGCAGGGTATGGCTGTTTGCTGGACGCCGACGGTCGAAACTTTGATTAATGATATTCCAAATTTTGCCTTCGTTCGTACCCGGTGGTTCGTCTTCGTAGTTGCTCTTTCCCGGGAGAAGAACTACAGTGCGAGCGCTGGGCAGCATGAGAGGCGTAATTAGGCGCTGATAATAAGTTTTAATTTCTTACTCATTGCTGGCGGCTGGGCGATGCACAGTGGAGGTGGAGCGAGAAAAAAAAAAGGAGTAGAATGTGAGTGCGGAAGATTGCTTTCTCTAATCACACCGGTGCCGGAAGTGCGGAAATATTCGCCACCAGTGTGGGCTGCACGAGCAGGGCCTATAAAACCATTCAGGTTTTGTTATTGTATGTTTCCTTTTGTAAAATGAAATGAAGTGGGTTCGTTAAGTGCGCTTCACTGTCGAGCCTTAAGGTCGGTTGATGGCTTTCAGTGGGACGGGAAGGAACTTTTCATTCCCCAAATTGAGCCGCCCATCTGAATCGGTAAGTGGCGGTTTTGGTAGAATTTAGATGGCATAAAGTGATTAAAATGATTGGCGATGGGATTTTATAGTACTTTTTTGAATAAACAAGGACAGATGCTGATGCTTTAATGTAAAGGAAATGAATTATTTCGTAACTGATTCCGACAGTCCGAGTCCGTAAGATACAGTTCCTTATTTTGTCTTTATCGAGATGAAAAGAACGAATTTATCTTACCCTGTTTTCGTTATCATATTGAATTTTATGTTTTAATTTTTTTTACTTCTTCGTTTATTGCCAATTGTGAACTTTCAACTTTCTTAAACAAAGAAATCACCAGAGCGTCGTGTATATTAAAACTAATTAACTCATGAATCGGTAAAAACCGGAAAACATAATTTCAATTAAACCATGGTCCATTTAGTAATGGAACAACAGAATTTGGGTATTTTTCGGCTTTGAATTAACGAATTTGAAAACGGGTTTTGCTCGAAAAAATATAAGTTCATACTTTTCCTTCTAGTTTAACAAATAAATACAAAACGAATTATTCGTCGCGGTTCTGAAGGAATTTACGTTGTTTTCCCATCTATTTTTCATATGAACTGCCGTTTTGATCAACGTCGCTTTCATCTTCAGTTTCCTCTTCATAATTTCCCAGTAATTTTCAGTTGGCCTAAACTGGAAACAATTGGGCGGATTGAGGGTTTTTGTGACAACACGTTGATAAAACCATGTTAACAGACCATCATGTCATATGATAAAACGCAGAATTCACTTCAGAAGACATTTGGTTTTGTAAATCGCTGAGTTCACCGTTTTCTCAGTGTCAAAAACTTTTTTCCCCTGGCCGCAGCTGCAAATTCCCTCTCAGATCGTACATTTGCGTGTGAATTTATCCTCCAAAAACAAATTTGAATGTGTTCAAAATACCTCCTCGAGCCTTCACTTTGTAAAATTTTGGTCCAGTCAGAAGTCTTCCTTTAGAAAAGTTTCATCAACCATAAGTATGCACCCACCGCATTTGGTAATACAGCTTTCAAGCACGGGTTTTAGCTGAAATATTCTGCTTGATTGTTCGATTTGGTTGTCTACTAATGCGATATGCCTGTAAGCCACCGCAACATCGAGTTCGCTGCACATTATTGTGTTAGAATTTTTGTCTACGCTCCTCTCGTATGGTGGATTTATAAGAAACACGCTTTTGGACCTGACGCTTTTGGACCTGAAAAAATTACCTGAATAGGTATCGTTGTAGTAAACAAACATACGTCAACGGTTTCCGAATACGATTAATAAGAGCTCTGTAAAAAAGTTTTCTTTCCTTCTATCTTTATAAAATTTACCAGCATTTCGATAGAGCAATACAATTTACAAGCTTTCTGTTGGTTCACTCAAATGGTACGCATTTCGTCTACGGCAGTCGATTCGAAGATGTAAATTAAATGAAATGCATTCTGCGTCTTGCAATCCATGAACCAAAGGGTGCGTTAGCAAAAGATTTTCCCAGCCTCGCAAGCTGCAGTGTAGATTTCGTGCCCAAGACTAGAGTAGGACGGCATGCGTTGGTGATATTATTTAAATTATTATCTCTTCATGTCTTACGGAATCCCGAAACTCGTCCCTAACTACATCTATATTAGAAACGATTAGTAACAACCACCATCAGCGCGAACGGAACGTGGCCACGTTCGTAACACCGCCGTGTCGACCTACGGCAGAAAGTAGTGCACCGGATCCTTCGTTTTCCAGCATTTGTTCAACCAGAACGCTTTCTCGCACGCGTTTTCACCGACCGGGTACAGGCAGCGCTTGAACCAGTTCAGCGTGATGAGATGCATCGATTCGGGCAGAAAGTCCTGAATTTTCACGTAGTGAAACTCGCCCTTATCGTTGACGACACCCGCCTGGTGGAAGAGACAGTTCATGTAGCATTTTAGGCTTTCGTCCTCGTGGATGTCCTGATCGCTGAACCGCCTGATGGCGTCTGTATTTTTGATGGGAAGAAGGCAAGCGGTTGAGCGTAGTAATTAGAGCCGGTTTTGCCGCGAAATTGGTGGTTCACCCTCACCCTCGGATACGCCCGTTTCGGCCACACAAGCATCGTGCATCGGTTTCATCTGCGCTAGCAACTCCGGCGGAGGATACTGCGTTTCGGCGTGAAAGGTGAAGAGCGTTTGAGAAGCAGTCACGATCACGATCACGCGGTTAACTTACGTTTGCGTCACGTTTCGGTTCCTGTGAACGCACAACCGGTACGGTCGCGCAGAGAAGCAGCAAAGCGACCGCCAACCGCCGGAGACTAGTCATGCAAAGGGACAAACTCATTTCTGCAGTGGGTGCAATGGGTGCAGACTTTCAGCTGCAGTGCCGACGAAAGGCGAAGACGAGATTGTTTTTTGTGCTGCCCAAAATTCAAGAACACCGGCACCGGTTATCAATAATTAAACGTGGTGAAACTTTCATCCAGCGCCGTGCGCGGCTGTCCTTCGCTATTTCAACACAATCCTGCTATAATGAAACCGGTGCTAACGCTGGCGCAGGGCACGTGTTACAGTTAGCGCCAAAGGATGACTAAAGTGTCCCACCAGCCCTTGACTCTACACGAATTTAATTGCACTCCCGGCGGCGGGCCCGGTAAAACGCGACGAACGCTTTTATTCGGTGGCTCCCGGTTGAGCGTCTGCCCTTATATAGCCAGTCCGAGTCAGCTAGCAGCGGGTGGAATGAGTTTTCTAAATTGCTGAATGTCAACAGCTCGTGCACTTACGCCCGGGTGTAAGTCGCACCGCGCTTCATGTGCTGGAGAGTCTTAAAGGCGAAGGAAAAGCCTCTCGTTGAAAAAAAGTATCTGCGTCACGGTAACAAAAACCCCCGCACTTCATCCCGCTGAAAACGAATCTTTTCCACCTGCCCACACGTTGCGTGGCGTCAATTACTCTTGCACTGAAATGATACAAAATAAAGCAAAAAATTTAAAAAAAAATGACACTCACGCACAAAATCGTTAATTCATCTTTTCACTGGGCGGCTTCGGACGACGGAAAGAAGCTTTAATTAAAAGCGCACGTGGGTGCAATTGTGTATGTGCAGTAAAGCACGATTATTAACAGTGAACCGGGCGGTCTGAGTCGGAGGCGAGTGGCATTCAATGCAACGATAATTACTGTACGATGATGATGAAAAGTTTTCGCCGAAGCAACATTTTAGCGTTAAAGAAATACGATTCGGCGGGCGGTGATAGGCATGGTCATCGTAAATGTGAGTGAAAAGGTCTTTTGTGTGAGTGCCTAAAGCGTTAAATTTGAAGGAAAGCAAGAGTTTTAGAGTTTTTAGTTCCGTTTTATAAAACATAATGCTAATAGAAGAATGAAGACCGATATATGTGCAAGAATGTTTTGAAATAGCAACATTAAAACTTCACTTCTTGCCGATGATTTGGCCCGCAGAGATCTGAAGTTTATGATGATTATATAGCGCTTTGGCATGGGCCAACGGCTTAGTCTTTAATTCACTCCTTATCTTATCTTTAATCAACATGTATTATGTGATCCTCGTCAAAAATATGTATAATATGTATAATGCAGTTTGTTAGTTTTGCAGGAAGATGTGTACTTGGAAGCAAACATTTTCACCATACCAAAGAAAAGAACTCTTGATGTACGTCGGTTTATGTTGTTTTTTTTTTTCATTTGTTTTGTTAATTAATTTATTTATTGTACAATACACTTGTACTGCATGTATAAAGTGTATAACTGGCTTGGACATTGAAGCAGCGCCACAAAACATGCACCTGAAGCATTTTCACTTCACACATCCATAAATTGTCCAGCAATGGGGACGTGCTTTCAGCAAATCACAACACCATCATCTTCAACGTGATCACCTACATCCAATTCAATCGAGTAAGGCTGGGATAAAACTACAATACACGGAAGAAATGACGAAAGAAAACACTTGTCCGGCCTTGCCACTGACAATAAGACTGTATATTTAGCTGATTTACAATTTCAGTTAATGATATAAAAACTTGTGCGATACAATATGTTATGAAAAAGTTTTGCTTAAACCTGAATAATAAAAAAAACAAAAAATGTTTATGAAAAATAATTTTGCAAAAGCGTGATCATCTAAAACAGGGTACATTTTACGTTTTTCCCAAACATTCGAGTTTGGTTTGTTTGATTAATTTTTGGATTCTTAATTTTATCAGAAGAGATTGAATGTTATCGAATTATCATCATTTAAAATTTGTATTGTTTGTGTGTTCCGAATTCAGGTTAGGTACCTGTAGGATATGATTTGGGATTAACTTCAGAACAGAAATCATTTGATTTTGCATGAGTTAGTAAATAAGCTCTATTTTAATTTTTTTTATTTCAACTAATTACAACTTATAATTTCTATTAACAATAAATAAATACATAAATTTTTATGTATATTGATAAATGATTTTTTATTCGTTCAATTCAGCACGCAACTTTTCTACTTGAAGAAAGAATGTGCTATTTAATATAATGACAAATCTGTGCACTTTTAACATTATTGAATCCAAACTGTTTCAAACGGAATATGTGTTAGAAGTTGTAACTCTAAAATTTAAAAACAAAATGTAGAAGAACAATGTGAAAAA